>JANEHU010005137.1:0-146582 GCA_027563435.1 Nasonovia ribisnigri
TAAATCTATTTACTCTATTCTGTGATTTAACTGTAGTAGCTGACGTGTTTTGAGTCATAACCACGGTCAGTGGCGTGGTGAACATTTATATAAACCAAGATGCACAACATATATTTTAGTTCCTATACCCACCAACTCAGTAGCGCAAACATGTGGGAGGGTGGGAGGATACCCCCCTCCCACCAATAAAAACTACTTGGAGCACCTCAAAAAATGTCCTCCATGACGATTAGGCGTCATTAAACCCCTTTCACCACGCCACTGACCACGGTTTAAGATAACTTGAATCATGGTTGTAAACATGTAACCAATTTTTGAGCATCAAAATGATCAAACTCGACATGATGGCATGATCCATCGACTTCCCAACATCGTAGAGTAAAGTGGTAATACATAATATAAATTGTAACCACGGTATATACCTAGGTACCTAGTGGCATAAGCGTCAGATCTGATACGTCTGGTAACGTTTCATCAAATAATACAAATAACGGCTTAATAAATCCTTTCAAATTTTCAAAAGGTTTGATGTTTTATACTTTAATCATGAGACGCTAATATATGTTGCAAAATTTAAATTTGAACAACTTATTACTAATATAGGTACTTATAACAGAGTTATTGAACTTGATGAGCAATAAAGATGAATTTATTTTGTACATCACACAACAATATAATATTAATGATTGTTGTACACCACTTGAACCAATTATATGGGCAGTACATTTTAATATTCCTAAATTCCAAAGGCTACCATTGTTAGAAAATATATTACTTCGGAGTACGGCATACATAAAAAAATGTTATGGCTTTCTGCCAGATAAACAAATACTTGGAAAAACATATGAAGTTTTAGGAATACCCACAGTTTGTGGTGAACCAAATAAGTAAGTACCTACAGACAGTAAGCTCATATATACAACAATAAAATTGTTAAGTAATACAATGTAAGTAGGTACCTAGGTAATTTTTGGTAACGTACTTAAGTGCCCAAACGTGTTATGCCCGAATTTAAATCGGTTTAAATTGGTTGTTTTCGGCTCAGCTTATAATTTGAATAATAAAAAATGTAAAACACTAGCGGACTGTATATTGAATATTGAATTAATTTATTGATAATAATTAATAATTAATATTGAAATAATAATATAAATTGTACGACGTGCAATGATCGGCAATGTTTCCGACGCGTCGTTGAGACTGGACTGGTGACCCGTGCCGTATTATAAAGGTGTTATTACCCGACCCATTGCTATATCATAAACACTATCTGCACGATAATGATATCGATTGATAATATTTATTACTTAACATTTAACATAGGGGGCGCCTTGAAGTACAGTCTTCAAAATATAATACATTAATTTAGGTCACGGTCACCAAATGGAACAAAAATAACTTATACAATTAATTGAAAAATAATATAAACATAATATAAACATTTAGCCCACAATCAAAAAGGTTACTGAAAATAATATAAGAAATTCATGCTAAATTATTTCATTCGCTTTACATAATAAAAAAAATAATCTAAAAAAGTTTACAACATAGTTGAATAATACAAGAAAAAATATAGAATAATAATATGGTTACAAAATCACATAAAAGTATTAAGTTGAACTATATACACATTTTTTTTTTTTTTTTAATCATTATCATTTGGCTCTGTATCGTCATTGTCCTGAATTGGCAATGGACATAACAATCTTACAGCTCTTTTCTTTGGCCCACTCGCTGTATTGACCATCGCAACCCGTACCACACCATCTTTGCCCGGAAACACATCGATTACGCGGCCTAGGTGCCATTGTAGCGGAGGTAAATTGGTATCCCTTACTATTACCATTGAGCCCACTTTTACCGAGGGACCACGAGATTTGTCCCACTTCTTACGCTCCTGGAGTTGACTCAGGTACTCAACACTCCAACGTCTCCAAATTTGCTGCACGAGGTTTTGAACCTTTTTCCACCGTGACAACAAGTTATGTGCTACATTGCTTATGTCGGGTTCTGGTAATGACACAAGTGAGTCTCCTATTAAAAAATGGCCAGGAGTAAGGACGGAAAGATCGAGGGGATCGGTAGATAAGGGTGTGAGCGGTCGTGAGTTTAAACACGCTTCGATTTGCACTAATAAGGTATAAAATTCATCGTAAGTTAATTTTACGAGTGCCATGCTGCGGTTCAAGTGTTTTTTTATGCTGCGTACTGCTGCCTCCCACAGACCGCCAAAATGTGGCGCTCTTGGTGGAATGTAATGCCATGTCATCTCATTATTAGTCATTAACTGATGAATGCGATCCTTATGACTTTCAGATGACATTAATAGTTTCAAGTCGTTTAATGTATTATTTGCACCTATGAAACAAGTAGCATTATCGGAGTATATATTTTTGCACAGACCACGGCGAGATATAAATCTTTTTAGCGCGGCGAGAAATGCATCAGTGCTCAAATCACATACCAACTCCAAATGTACCGCCTTTGTTGCAAAACATATAAATATACATATATATGCTTTTTGAGCCGCGGCGTTTCGTCGATTGCTGCATTTTAACATGAACGGACCTGCATAATCGACACCACAGTTCTCGAAGCACCTACTTGGACGGTCGACTCGGAGCGTGGGCAAATTGCCCATAATAGGCGATACATTTTTTGGCCGTGCTCTGAAACATGTTACGCACTGATGTATTACTTTTCTTACGCATCTCCGTCCGTTGATTGGCCAGTATTTCATGCGCACTGAGGCAAGCGTAGCATGTGGTCCGGCATGCATTAATTTTTTATGTTCATGTAGAATAATTAATTTTAAAAAGGTTGTTTCATAGGGTAATATAATTGGGAAACGTTGATCGTTATCGATATCCGTTGCGTTTGTCAACCTACCACCTACGCGCACAATTCCGTCTTCGTCTATAAATGGGTTTAACTTATTCATTTTGCTTTTTTGTGACACATTGCGATTATTTTTTAACTCTTCAATTTCTATTGAAAAATGTGCATATTGTAAAAGTCTTATAATAGTTTTGGTCGCCATTGAGACCTCGTTTACATTCAACGGTCCGACGATACGAGAGGTATTGTTCCGTTTCGATAACGCGTTATTTTTATACCGTAATAAATACGAAACGACATGTAATAATTTGTTCAGCGACGAATATTTACTGATATCTAATGACACGTCTTTTTGTGAGGTGCATACAATGGTTAGTGCGGTCTTTTCCTCACTTTGAACATCATTAACATGTTCAATGTTTTTACATATGAAGTTGAACATTTAAACGTATTACTCTCCAGCCATGCAGGACCATGCCACCACTGAGTGTTATATTTTAGCTCGCTAGGCGTACACCCACGCGACAACACGTCTGCTGGATTATCGCTTGACGTTACATGCCCCCACTCCGCGCGATCGGTCAACGTGTGGATTTCGCCTACACGATTCGCAACAAACGTCTTCCACCTGTTCGACTCCGCGGATATCCAATCTAACGTGACAGTCGAATCCGTCCATAAATATCGTCGTAATATATTCAGATTGAGTGCAGGTATAATTACGTCTATTAGACGCGATAAGAGAAGCGCTGCACATAGCTCTAATCTGGGGATTGAAATAACCTTTACTGGCGCGATACGAGACTTTGCACATACTAATTGCGATTTAACGATGCCGTCCGTGTCTATTGTGCGCATATATATACACGCACCGTATGCCTTCATAGATGCATCAGCGAATCCGTGTATCTCTATTTGTTTATCCTTGGCGGATCCCAGCCACCGAGGTATACTAAATGAATTGAGCTCATTTAGACAATTATTGTATATTTCCCACTCCAATTGTATGTGATGTGGAACTGGGCTGTCCCAACTGATTTTTTCACGCCATAGACTTTGTAATAAAATTTTTCCCACCAATATTATCGGGCCTACTAAGCCTAATGGGTCAAATAACGTTGCTAGGCCGGCAAGAATGTGTCTTTTTGTTATTTCACTTTTTACTTTCGGTACTTGTACGACATACGTGTAGCAATCACTTTTCGGCTCCCAGTATAAACCTAAAGTTTTCACGCTTTCCCTATCCATGGGTACGGTCGTTATTTCATTTTTATTATGATTCGGAAGTAAGTCTGTATGATTTGTTGTCCATTTCGACAGTTCAAATCTCCCACCTCGCATAATCGAAATTAATTCGTTGCGCAATTCAATCGCTTCCAACAACGAATCTGCCCCGGTAAGGCAATCGTCTACACAAAAATCGTTCTTAATTACTTCTTTTAACTTCGTGTTGGTGGTCTTATCGCCGAGACGATTGATGCAACTTATTGCTAAAAAACCTGCTGGCGCCAACCCGTAAGTAACAGTACATAGTCTATATACCTTTACTTCATCATTTGGATCCGATCTCCATAATACACGCTGATAGTCGCGATGGTCTTCGTGAACTAACACCTGACGATACATTTTCGTTATATCCGCCGAAAATGCATATTTATGTGTTCTGAAACGTACCACAATATCTAACAGGTCTGGTTGTATTTTTGGTCCGTTCATTAGTGTGTCATTTAATGATACACCGCTATTAGTCTTTGCTGACCCATCAAATACAACGCGTAACTTTGTCGTTCTACTACGATCATTAATTACAAATGAGTGCGGTAGATAAAAATATTTCGCGGAATCGATCAACTGCTTATCGCTGCCCGTATCGTAAACGCGTTCCATATGATTAAGATTTTCGTACTCACTCATAAACATTTTATACTTCATGTATAGTTCGGGATTCTTTATTAACCGTTTTTCTAATGATAGAAATCTACGTAGAGCTGAGGTGTATGAGTTACCCAGCTGATGACAATTTTCTTTGAACGGTAATTTAACTATAAATCTACCGTCCTCATTTTGAGTGAGGTTTTCATTAAAATGTGTTATACACGATTTTTCTTCGTCCGTGAAATTGTGCTTCGACGATATTTCCTCCATTTTCCAAAATAACTCTATTTTGTTATCCAACAATTGGTATTGATTTTGGGTTGTTAGTAGACACGAATTTAATTTTGTTGTACTTAATTGTGTTGATGTTTTGCCTACAACCACCCATCCGAATAATGTTTTTTGCAAATACGGACCGTCTTGGGTTTTTAATTTCTCATTACACATTATATCCCAATAGGTATCACCTCCGATAAGAACGTCGATATTGCCCGGACAATTAAATGAAGGGTCTGCAACATTAATGTTTTCGGGAATGCTTACGGCGCGTATAGGTGTATGTGGTAATGAACCTGTTATTTTCGATAACACTAAAAACTCGATTGTCGTTACGTACGAACTATTTAATGATTGCACGACAGCTGTTACTTTGTACTTTATATTGTTCTTCGACTCGCTTATTCCGCATATCGGTATATTTACTTTATGACGTTTGAGACCAAGTTTATGTACCAAATTATTCGTAATAAAATTACTTTGAGACCCGTTGTCTAGTAATGCTCGGCCGTGTATATTTCTGCCGGCGGAACTTGATATTTTTATTATTGCCGTCGCCAATAATACTTGATTATCGGTATCGGCGGCATCTACAGTATGCGCTACCACTACTGCATCGTTTGATCCGTTACCTTGTATATTTTCTTCTTCCGAGCTGACTTCTTTTTCTTGATGTAAGAGTGAATTGTGAAGTTTTTGACATTTTCCACATTTCCTCGCGGGACACTGTTGTACCTGATGGTCGGACTTTTTTAAGCAGTTGCTGCATAATTTCAACTCGTTGACCTTGCTTTTTCTGGACGGTATATCGAGTGCTAGGAATACAGTACATTTATAAATTGGGTGCGGTTGCTGACACAAATAACATTTAATTTTATACGTTGTTAGAAATGTCGATGCCCCTTTTTTCGAGGTTCCAAATTTTGAGATTTTGGTTGAGGAATAATTTGAGTCATTTTGCTTGAATACTAACAATTTTGCATTTTCGACTGACTCCAACATTTGACATCTCTTTCCCAGGAACTCCATCATTGACTGCACACTCGGCAAGTCGTCTCTCAACACTTCCACTTCCCACTGACGTATTGAACTTGTGTCAAGTTTTGTATAAATTACATGAAGTAGCAATGCACCCCAATCGTACGGATCATGTTTTAATGCTTTTAATGCTTGAATGTGTGCATTTAGTGAATCGGTTAAGTTTTTTAACTTACTGGCCGATTCTTTGTTAATCGGCTCCAAATCGAATATGCGCTTCGTATGTGTTTGGATTAACATTCGAGTATTGTTGTACCTCGTTGTGATTATTCTCCACGCAATTTCGTAATTTGTTGACGATGTTTCTAAATTTTTAATTAGTGAACTAGCTTCACCTTCTAGTGCATTTCTTAAATAACAAAATTTTTCAATATCTGTTATTGATTTATTTGTGTGTACCAATGCGCAAAATATATCTTGAAATGTAACCCAATCCTCGAACTTTCCCCTAAATGTAGGAATCTCTAACGGTTTGAGTTTTACTAATGGAAAATTATGATTTTTTATGACTTCGATTTGATCACCCTGTATTTTTTGTTGACTTTGTACGGACGCGTTGGTTTCCGACAACTTATCGTCAACTTGAGTCATTAAATCGAAATATAGATCTTCAAACGCAGACCTATATTGTAATTGGTCATTATTACTAATATCTAACGTTTCGATATTGTTTTGAATTGCGTCGAATTCGCTCCATGCTTCGCGGATTTTCTCAGCCCTTAATCTTAATTGCGTTATGATCTTGGACTTTGGCTCATTTAGAAATGTCTGAAACCGAGTGAGTTGTGCTTTTATCTGTCCACGGCGTAGAACGAAAGCAGCCAATTCGTTATTTTCATCAGGCATTATGATCGACCTTTTTCCCCCTATCTACCGTTTTTACTGATATAATAATGTGGATATATATATATATTCTTTACTCTATGGTGGATATAGACTTAAATATATATTCCCCAACAATATTTATTTTTATTTTTTATACAAGGACAGGATAATATAAATTATGGAAATAAGCCGTTTTTATTTAAATAGGTGCCAAATTGCTAGACTCACTCACCTGGTCAGTTGTCTTCTTCCTTGATATTTTATCATACAATTATGGACTTGTAAGTCAAATTGGTCACAATGTGTGTACCAATTGACGTGCACGTTCTGATCCGGTTCGTTAGGACCAATGTTTCGGCTCAGCTTATAATTTGAATAATAAAAAATGTAAAACACTAGCGGACTGTATATTGAATATTGAATTAATTTATTGATAATAATTAATAATTAATATTGAAATAATAATATAAATTGTACGACGTGCAATGATCGGCAATGTTTCCGACGCGTCGTTGAGACTGGACTGGTGACCCGTGCCGTATTATAAAGGTGTTATTACCCGACCCATTGCTATATCATAAACACTATCTGCACGATAATGATATCGATTGATAATATTTATTACTTAACATTTAAATTGGTTTTTATGGGACTTAAGTTCGTGGAATGACATTTAGAAATATTATAAAAACCTTGAGTCTTAGCCCTAGACACTAGTATATTTAAATCATTCACTATTCAAGAGAAGACATAATAATTTCCATATATATTTATGATAAATTTTAAATGGATCGTACTAATATTTTCATATCAGCAAATGACAGAAGTTGAGAATCATATAAAATGCGGTTGGTAGGTATTGTTAATAAATAAAAAGAGTAGCAAAAGGGATAAATTACCACGTCGAGCTACACCGGAGGACACATCTGGGTATATAAACCGTAAAGGTATTATGGTCAGGTAATAACAAATATAGGAGGATATAGGAAATTAACTATGATGGGAGGATAACAAGGTATCATAAACTCGAAATATATTATATTGTTTAATTATTTTCTTTAAGTACCTATATAATTAAAATTTAAAAATCTCAATTTAATTTGGGTTTTTTATAATATTATTTAGGCAATATAGATTAGGTAGTAGGTTAGGTACTTAGGTAGGTACTTACTTAAAAGGTACTTACCTACCTATTGGAAATTTTGTTGAACTAATATAATATATAACTCAATAAATGTCAGTATAACTTCACTAAAAGTCATTATTTTTAGTTATAACCTAGGTATGCAAATTAAAACTATTTTAGATTGTTAATAATTTTACCTATGTTTTTAGATGTTTCTTAAATGCTTACAAAAAGTATAAGCCTTATTATCCTATAAGGTATCTGAAAAACAAAAAAAACTCCCTTATTACGCAATGTTCTACATCATTCAAATGCAGTTAAGCCTGGTGAGTATTTTTACTTCATATTATTCATTATTGAGTTATTGAGTACTTAGTAACTTGGTTACTAAGCCACTAGGGTATAAAATAAATGATTTATCTATTTAGGTACAAAATATAAAAATATAAATTCAGGATCACCTTTAGTTAGGTAATCTGAAGATAATTTGTAGTACTCCAAACACAAAAAAAATACACAGTTTTGAAGTTACCCCATTACTAAGCCCAATAAAAACAAAAATTCAAGAACAAAGTTATAATTTGCCAACTGATTCATATTATGATGGAGATGGTGTCTTGAATAATCAAAAGATAGCAAAACATAATATTTGTCCATATAACAAACAAATAGTGACATTACCAAAAAAATTAGAACTTAGCGGCTTTGAAATTTTAAATACTTCACAAGAAACATTATCTAGTGAACAAAATGAAGACGTATAAAAACTGAATTATTTAAACAATGGACAGAGTAAAAAATATTTTATCAGTAGGAGTCCTAAAAAAATTCAATACGAAAATGATATTTCTAAATCAAACATGAGTAGTTTAAGTAATGTGTCTAGTGAAGAATCATTTAACAGAAAAAAAAGAAAATTAACAATAGACATATAACTACAGTTTATTTTGAAGACTATTTAAAAAAAGTAGAATTCCAAGTATCAGATGTTAAGAAACCAGCAATCCCATTTAAAAATAAAAGTAGTACAGTATTAAAACAAAGTTTAAGTGAAAAGCTTAAAAAAAATTCTTCACTCTTCAAAAAGAATAGATTAGTAAGCGAATCAATAAAAAGTCCATCAATTAACATAAAAACGTCAAACCCAAAACTAACTAAAAACAACACCAAGAAATCAATTTCAGAATAATGGACTGGGATAAGTGAAACATTCAATGAGATTTCATTTTATGATTTCGATAAGACATCACAATCAGAAACAATAACGAAATACAATCAAAGTGAGAGCATGCATCACAACGAAATAGAACAAGATTCAAGTTTAGAGTTTAGAAAAAAAATGTGAATAGTTGGAAAATGGAATCACAGAATAATAACAGAGAAGAGGATAGCATTTCAAGTATTAATTATTCCCCAAAAGTCTCTAATGAAGTTTCTAATAATTATGAAGATCATAAAATATATGAGCCGAGTATATGTCTCATTCAGGTTTGCCTACATTTAGTGACACTAGCATTTTTTCATCAAATTCAACATTGAATTCTGATAAACTAGTTTCCATTCAACAGCAATCTATAAGTTGGTCACAAGATAGTTCGAATGCAATTGATTATAAAGAGAACTACACAAATCAAAACTATGGTACCGTAGTATTTAACAACACACTCTCCGAGGAGTTACAATTTACATCAAAAGAAAATATATCCATGGTTAGTAACTAGTATTAAATATCATTTATTACAATATAATCAGATCTTAATTATTTAATTTTGTAGAATTTTTCATCAGCAAATAATTCATCAATATTTTCTACAGCAGATACTCTGGATATCAAAGTTTAATGTGAGTGTAAAAAATATTATAATTTTATTTTTCAGTATTATTCATTCAGCTATTAAAAAAAACAACAAATTTTAGGAAAACTCGGAATAAACTATTTGGAAAATTATAAGACACAGGAATCATAATAGAAAGTATAACTATCACATTTATAATAGTATAAACTAGAAAGTATAATTTATTTTGCTTTTATTAACAAATACAAATTTGTACTACATGATATATATAAAAAAACATACAATATATTAATACAGAATATCGTTTATAAATACAAAAGCAATTTTTAATATTAACAATAACAGTAGTTAAGCAAGGTAATTATCTACAGTTTTATTTATTAACAAGTAATAATAAGCAAATCAACTATACTAAGAAAGCACCAGGAAATTTAGATTTAGTAAACAATTTTATAATTTTTTTCTTATCAACTAATAAAGATATATTATTTTTTTATTTTAATATCTGTAAACAATAAACTAGCAAATAATAAATTAAAGAATTGTAATCAATACACACATTTAGATTGATTTTTACATTTTTACACAGAAAAATTATAGTATTTAATTAATTGTTACAAAAGTACATTTTCTCGGACGGTTTAAATAAATAAATAAATAATGTAATATTTTTGAAATATTTTATGAATTGTAAAATGTATTTTAAAAATAATCATGACTGTCTTTGAGCACATTATATCCGTATTCTGTTTATTATAATATTGTTTAATAAAAATGAATTTAAAAAAATAAATTTAGAATCATAAAAGGCAGTCATTTAGTCTTTTGAAATTAAAATTTATTGTCTAGCCAAACTGAAATGTTAAAA
Organism: Nasonovia ribisnigri; assembly: GCA_027563435.1. Lineage (NCBI taxonomy): Eukaryota > Metazoa > Arthropoda > Insecta > Hemiptera > Aphididae > Nasonovia > Nasonovia ribisnigri. The sequence continues at coordinate 10,643 of JANEHU010005137.1, forward strand.
ATATAAAAATAAATTAGCTTGTATAAAATGTTGAGCTTAGAAATGTTTTATTTTTCCATTTTTAAGAAATAATATAGTGCCACATATTGGGACATTTAGATTTATTATTATTTGGTAAACATAACGTCATTAGGACTCGATTACCAAAAGGCAAAAAGTAATACATTTTGGTAAACACAATTTAAAAACTATAGTTATAATAATCACAAATAAATATATTATATTATGAGTACATTCACAATGTTGCCAAAGTTCCATTATTATTAGGCAAGCTCATGTCAGTGTCATTTTGAGGACTAGAGTAATTTGCAGCTTCTCGAAGAGTCATCAGCATGTTTAACTAAATTATGAAAAATATATGTATTAATATAAGGTTTATGTAAAATTAATAATTATGATAAAATTAACTGAGACTTAATTCATTTATGCTTTTATAATTTTTTTTAAAAACTCCTAGATCTATTATTGACATTATGAAAACTTGATTATCATAATTATCATGTTTATTATTTTTAAAATGTGGTTGGGCAATTTCTAAACTTAGCAGCTTCAATATCTTAATTATTTAACGACTAACTTACCCTAATATACATTTACTCATGCTCATAATAAAGTTATGATGTAACAAAATGTGGCTTGTCGGCCACATTTTTTAAAAAAGAGGTGGGGCTATGGCCCGATGTTAGCATGGACTTTGGCGCCACTGCAAAGAAGCCATCCTATTGTTAATATAATATTAGAAGCTGCTAATTGCATCAACCACTTCTAATATTGTGACGATCAGGGTGGGGTGACCATTTGCTATTCGTATTTTTATACATAACGGCTGTATACAAGTATTGCGTGTGCGTTGCGAAAGCTGACTTTGTCCTGTGGGTCCAAGTCCGCCGACCGACGACAATACCTGCCGGTGTGACAAACGCACACACGCTCCCCTCTCACATCTCCATGGTCTGGGCCACACCTAACTATGTATACAGAGATATCGGTCACCTAAGTTAAGTCTCCAAATGCTCTCGCTCTGTCTCCCTCCTCCTACTGTCTCGGTCGCCCGTCGTTTTTTTTCGTATGTTTGTGGCCGACTAGGCCGACGGACGTCACTTTTTTCCCATACGCCCGAACATCACCATGTTGGAGGAGTAGAGCGTCGCGATCGCCGGAGTGCCATCGGCCGGCATATATATCATAGGAGCATGATAGTGGTAACGTACCTAAATTTATAAATATTGTCTATTAGACACCGTGGCCGGTATCCCTGTACTTTAAATTATTATTTATTATTGCCCTATTGGCAGTTGTATATTATTATTTATTATTACCATGTTGGTGGGTTCTTTATATTATTATTACGGGGTGTTATTTACTTATTTCTGTCCGAGTTTTATGCCAATGGCTTTCTCGGCGCCCACCTTCAAACAATATACTTAATGCTCTCTAACTTAAACAGTGTGTTATGTTTTTTCTTATTATTATTATTATTCGTTTCCTCATCCCTGGTAACGAAGTGTAAACAAAAAATCCACGACGCTCCGACCTTTTTGGGTCTCGGCTCGTGGTTGGCGACCAATCGACCACATGACTCTCGAGTCATGAGCAATATGGCTCGAGTTGTCACAATATTAACAATAGGATGGCTTATCTGTATATTTTAAAATCAATGTTTACCTAATATACTTATATTCTATATTAATATAATAAAATATCAATAAAATTGAATTGTAAACTACATACAAATGTATTATCCACGCCCTTATTGCCTTATTAATTATATAATGTAAATATAGAGTTATTTTAAATGTCATTCCATTTAATACGGATTTAGAGTCCAGATCAGTGACTCTACCGTACTATATTTTTAATTAAATGAATATTAAATACACATATATATATATATGTGTGCACAAGACGTATAAATGTAATGATTTTAAGCACATAAAGTCCCTACCCTGATCACATATAATAATCTATAATAACTATACCAATGGGTCATTATCCTGTTCTATGTCGTAGCCAACATCTTCTGGTCGTATTCTAATGAACGATTCTATGGTTTTATGCACTGCACTAGACCAAGGATATGACTGAATGACAAATGAAGCTGGATCTTTCCACGCGGCTCTTTTTCCATACAATCTAATGCCTTCACGAATCATGTCCATTACATATGGAACCAAAGAATAGTTCCATAAATCTGAAAACCACGTTTGAGATGTTTCTAAATCCATTGGACACGAAACAAACAAAATAGGTCCTAAAGCATAAAAAAAAAAATTAGAAGTATGTACATTACTCGTAAAAATAATACTATCTATTTTTGTGAAAATCACCTAATGTAACTTCAGACGAACTATGAGTCTCGAGCAACTGATTCAAATGATTTCTAACTTCAGGGATCCATTCTACAATACGTTTTAGTTGCGCATTTCTTTGGCCAAGTCGACATTCATGTTCTACAAGTTTACGTCTCAAATGACGACCAAGGAATCCTTTCATTGGTTCCATGTGGTTGGCACAAAGTACCCATCTGAAGTTGTGATGTAATTGAAGACTAGTTGTTGAACATGTTGACTGGTTAATAGTTCCTATTATATACGGACATTTTTGACTTTGAAAACTATTGAACACATCTGGTAAAGACAAAGCTTTATGTAAATTGTCTAAGATCACAACACATGGAATTTGGGAAGAGTCATTATCAGCTTGATCAGATATTTTGGACAAATATTGTTGCAAATCTTTATTATTTTTCTCATCAACGCTAAAAAAATATTTTAAATCATTGTTTATACATTGTATAAAGTATTACAAATACTAACACTTAATAAAACTAACCTGAAAGTAACTATGGTTGAAGAATTGCATTCTTATCCCATTTTCATTACTAGGAACTCGGAAAGTTTATTCGATAAATAAGACTTGCCAGTACCGCTAGGTCCACATAATATTATTCTATGATGTTCACTTAATAAAGATACATATCTAAAAATATAATTATTTTGTTATTCGTAAAGTGTTTACAATCTAGCAAAATACTTATATAAATACAAATTCCAATAAATAAGTCTGATGCATGAACAATTTAACATTTATTGAATCAATAGTGAGCTAATGGTCCCTTAAACGTGATTTATTGGAGCACGATTGGTCCATTACATTTTATTGAACCATTAAACTAATTAATATTTCATGCACCCAGCATAAAACATAACATGTCGTTTACAGTATGTCCCAAAAGTCCCGTAAACCCTTAGCATCTCCGTGGGAAATCAATATATTTGAATGCAATTTTTTTTACAATAATGAGTTTGGAAATTCTGATTGAATTCTTCAAAAATTTAAAAATTTACAACAATATTTTTTATGCAACTAAGTTTTTTAAATTTCCAAGATAGTCGTTTTGTTGATCATATTTTTTAAAACAGTTCTAAAAAGAAATATTAAAATTGAATGAAAACCAACCAAGTTATTATTTTGAATTTTGTAAGATCATAAGAAACCATCTGCGTTCCTATTTTTATTAAAGCATGTAAATTGTTTTTACTAATAATGCCATATGCATAAGTAACATAACTATTATTCTTATAAATTCAAAATAATAACTCAGTCGATTTTCATTAAATTTAAATATTTTTTTTAGAACTGTTTAAAAAATATGATCAACAAAACGTCTATTTTGGAAATGTAAAAAACTAAATTGGGTAAAATATTTTGGGAATTTTTGAATTTTTGAAAAAAAAAATTGAATCTTATGCTATTCAATCAGAATCTCAAAACTCATTACTGTAAAAAAACTGCATATATATATTGATTTCTACAGAGATACTAAGGGTGATACGGGACTTTTGGGACACTCATATAGTAAATGGATGAATTTAAGTTGCTTTTTATGTAAGTATTTATTAAAAAATGTTCAATTTATTATTCAATTGAATACAATTAGTACCTTTGGAGAATACTTTTTGGTATGAGGGTATCAAAAGCTAAAGCATCTAAACTTCCAGAATGCATTGCACCTTTTAGACAAATAGAAATATTTGAACCATTAGTCATACATTCGTATGGGGTCTTATCAGGAGCCTTATATTCTTTAGTATTTGATATATATCGTATTATATTATCAACATGATAGCTCCATATTGAATCGACATTAAGTCCCAATTTGGTCATCGGATCAATACGTTCCACATAATCCTAAGAATTAAAATTTAAAAAAATTAAATATTTTTATTCAAGAATAAAAGAAAGAGGATACTTTTATTTATAATAAAAATAAGATTCTTACTTTGAATCCTTTAACAACAAGGTGGTCAACCATATCCCATTTTGATTTTGGTGAAATAGGTAATGCAGATATTATGCACGCTTTAGTCTTATTTTCTTTATACTTGTTGTAACTACCATGACTACCAAGGAACACATTAAGTTGGACCAACATGGCGTCTGAATCTAATGAGGGTAATAACGCTTCTGTTCCTTCATCACCTAATAAAAAACACATCAAACGTCAACAAACAATAAACATACATTTTATATATTTATTGGTGAAAAATTTACTTTGAGTGTGATTTGATATTGGTGGAGACTGTAAAGAACTACAACTGGACTGAAGACATTGATTTGTTACAATTTTTCGTAGTCTTTCATTGTCTTGCTTCAAATTTAACATTTCATCCTGTAAAAATAATAAAATTTCAATATTGAAAAATACACGCAATAGAAAGACAAAAACAATATTAAGAACTATAATTGTTATCACTTATAACATACCCTCATTTTAATCACAGTGTCCTTTAAGGATTCAAGTTGGTGTGCTGAACTCAAAGCTTCTAATCTTATGTCGGTAAGAACGAGATCTTTTTCTCTGAGCTGTTTTCTCAGTTGCTCCACCATTTCTGGACTCGAGTCGTGTTCTGCTCGATCGCAATCGTACAAACTCCTAGAAATGTTGATAAAAAACACAATAAGTATAACTATAGACTAAACGCAAAATTTTGAAGCACGCACGTCGTTGACGAATGGCTGTTTTTAAATCCCAGTCCGTTTGAGTGCGGAGTGTTGAGCATCGGCGACGACGGTGCAGACATGTCAGATAGGAAAGCGCTCTGATGGTTTCGTGCGATGTGCGCTTCTTCGGCATCTGACAACGAGTTGCTGCGATTCTTTTTGGATCGCGAGAACGCCTTGCTAAACGAGCTGCGCAGCAACAATTTCCAATTGAAAAATATAACGTACAAGTTATTACAAATTATATTATTCACCCATTGCGTTAATTTTCACAGTTTTCAAATCGGACGGTGTCAAAACAAAACAGAAAAACGAATCCCGAAAAAATTGCACATAGTTCCATTTAAGTATAAAAACATATAAAATATATTATATGTGTGTAAAAAAAATATAGCAATGTACAGGTTTTTCTTTCTTTCTTTTAACACCAATCATCGATTAAAATCTAGTCATCATACGGATATGTTTGGTCGTACCCATCCTCTTTTCTTCTTCTTGTCGGCTTCGGACTGCTGTGCCGAACTGGACGCGCTGCATGCCGACGACAAGGAATTCAAACTCGAAACCGAATCTGTCGACAGTTGACGTGAAATGTTATTACCTAAAGACGACAGAAAGGATGTTACACGATACTGATAATTCGGCGATCAGCGCGGGGATCACCGAAAGAACGAGTAATTACCAGTGCTGGAATCGGCGACAGAATTGATCGTGTGCCGCCTTTGGTGGTTGTTACTGCCGCCGCCATTCGCATGATTTCCCGAGTCGGTGGCGCCCTGTTTTCTCAACATCTCGACCGTTTGACGCAGTTCGTGCAGCTCATGATCCTACGCGAAAATGAGCAGCCGGTCCAACGATTAGTGATGATTAATAATGAAGACATTTTTTTTTTGTTTTAATGATATTGTTTGAAATTTACATTTATCAGAATTTATTGTGACGGTTTGAATTTAATGAAATATATTTACCTTTTTCTCAGCCGTGGCAGTCAACTGCTGCAGCCTCTGAGTCATGTTTGATAAAGACTGCTCGAAAGCAGACACCACGTGCGCCTATAAAACAAAAACAAATAATAATGATTATGAATTACGATTCATAGAAAGGAGCCTGAAATAATAATAATGCCCCGATTACGATATAAGACAATACTACACCCTTCTGTGGTCATTACGCCGAGATTACGAATATACGCGCGTTTGGCGAGCATAAAATTACATAAAGGGTTGTGCCGTTTTTAAATAGCTCAATACAGAGTATTATAAATTTGAAAATTGAATCACATATATATATATATATATACAATTTCAACGGATACCCATCGTACATTCATAGTTCATAAAACAATGTACCCATATGGCCATATCGCAAGTAATAATACTGTGTACCAATAATTGATAGTTAAATATGTCTATAAGTAGGTACGTTAATAAAATGTATTTTCACCTAATATAAATAAGCAGTTTGTCGATAGTAGATTTACTAGATTAGGAATATACCTGAATTTAGAATGATATACACGGTAGGGTCAACAATAACATAAGTCATAACTCATAACATACACGTAAATAACATGTGTAGGTACCTATTAATTATTATTTATTATAATATAATAATAATTGCAGGAATTCAAAACACAAATTATTCGGTATTAATAATACTTTAATTTTAAGTATAATAATAATATTATGTTTGTACATTCACCGTTATATAATAGTAACATATAGACGTCTAGACTTATATACAATTGAAGCAATTACATTCAAAATCGTCGTTTAGCCGAAAACAAGGATCGATAGGTTTTTAATGCTTATTCGCTCTAGTTGCATTCCATTTCGATGCGAACTATTAGTACACATTGACAATAACGATGACGATGATTTTATTTTTTACAATTATTTATGCTGTAGAATTTATAGGATGAGTAATTATATGTAAATATTATGCGAAGTAAGTAATAACTAATAATAATAAATAGTAATATGAAATTGATTAAATTGATTTTTGTACTTGGTATATTTTATTGTTTAGGTGGTGCACGGTCGTGGGTCGTTAACGTGGATTATAATAATTTATAATATTATACAATAGGTATGCCAAGTAGGTTTTATAGGTATTATGTCCCTTTTTCGATGGGAATCATTATTTATAAGTTATAACCCGAAAATATTTATAATATATAATATAATTTTGTACAATCCAACAAATTTATCATCCGCAACTGTTTTAGCTTTTTAACGTTTTAATTATTATCTATATATTATTTATATTGTACACAAGTACTTTACATACAGACATACAGATACAGTATCATAATATAATACACGATGACGAGGGATATAGGTTTCGAGGGACGATGGGGTTCGGGCACAAGGCACAAGGCGCAACTGTGTTGTACACTTCTTCAGCCATCAAGTATTATAAATTATAATATTAGAGAGTATATCATTACTATAATGTCTAATAAAATAGTAACGATCCTTCTCGTCCATTACTAAATATCATATTTGCAAGATATTTTGTCGTCTAATCGAATAACATATTTGGTCATAACTCATAACCATTAGACATTATAAGTTATAACTTATTTCTATTTATTAAGTAACCTAACCTCGAAGGGTAATGAGGTATCTGCGTTAGGTAATATAAACTATAATTTTCTCATGTTTAGTAAAAATTATCCAATTATTTGAGTAAAAAAGCTTGACAATTTGATACAACGCTCATATTATATTGTTTCAAATGACATTTGGAAAATATTAAAATTCTATTGTCACATAGTTTTTTAATAGCCTTTAAAGTTCAAATTTCGACAAAATACGTAATTATCATAAAAATGTGTAAATTGTTTTAAGTTAGAAATTCATAGACATTTTCCTTCTTAAATTTAAGATTTGAAAACTTAATTGAAGATCCCTCGTACATTTTTATACCTTTTTCAAAAATAAAAAATGTCTACCTAAAAGTCAAATTAAATTCTCATGAACGTTTGAAGTTCAAACTTTTCCAAGATCGGATATTCACTCGATTTTTTCATATAGCGATTTTCTTATTTTGTTGTAATTCAAAAACTAATAACTGTATAGATACTTGATATTTGTATCGTTTATTTTATCAATTTCTATATTTGGTATAATTTTCAAAATATTTTGATTGTTTTTGAGCTGTTTATGGACATATTCTGCCTCCAATATTTTTATTTTTAATTTATAAGTGTCATTTCAATTGTATTCGTTAGATCAAAAAGCTTGAAAATGTAACACATATTTTCTGATATTTTGTTACAGAATTAACTATATAGTTGTTAGAAAATATTAAAAATACATAGGTAGACACAGTTTTTTTTTTAAACTTTTAGAGTTCGGTTTTAGACAAAATTTGGAATTAGCTGGTATTGAAATGGCTTCATATTTTTATAAAATTGGTTTCAGGAGTTGGAATTATAAAACAAAATAAAATAAAATATAGGTACTTACAAGCAGTACCTAGCTGAAGCACCGATTATATTATGATCTAGAAACATGTTTTTCTATCTCATTCCTGGTAAATTTTTTTTTTGCGAATATTTAAAACCTAAGTTATTTCATTGGAACGATGATGATCTTTCCCCATATAAAAATCAAAATTAGTAAAAAGTATCCAAATTTTTTGTAGTCCCCTAAATTTAAAAGCATAGTTTTTAATTTCTATTGAGTCTCACTCTATAATGCGGTGTTGCATAAACAATTTATTAAATTTAATGGACCGATCATGCGCCACTAAACCTTGTGTAAGGGACCATTAGCTCACTATCTAGTGCACTATAAGTGCAACCCGGCACTAGAGTAGTTTTATATTAAGTTATAGTTTTACCATTAAAACTAAAAACAATATTATTGCCAATGTTGCGAAATGCTGAAAAGAAATGGACTCTCAACAAAAACATAACTAAATAACATATTATACCTACAGAGTTCCTTGTTATTAGTTTTATAGATATAAATACTCCAAATAATATTCTATTTTGAAATATGAAATAAAAATGAATGGTCTCATCCAAAGAAGTAATAAAATTGAAAACTGATGACGATGTCATATTATAATATCTATCATATATGGCAAATGCCAATCGCGTAGTCATTTGTCGGAGACGATTCGCAGTTCTAATAATTTCAATGAACAAAAAAAATGAATAGGCCAACAATGATCAGACAAGTCGTAAAACAGTTATTTTGTATCTGTACAACATTTATTCATATATTTCATTCTGCTCAAGTTAATTTCATAAAATATCTCAGTTCAGTGCGAAGATATGGATGAAGAAATAGCAGTTCTTTGATATGGAATCTGTACTCTAGATATGGCACACCTATATTCAACCCGAAGAGTCGACAATTCGACATATTCGTAAGTTTGATTACCTATATTCTTTAGGGGCTTACATTTACGTTTAGTCTTAAAATTAATATTTATTTCCACCGACAATCTGCTATTCGGGTGACGTAGATGCATATTTTACATGCTTATAAAATACGTAAGCACAGGTGGCGATGGCACCCGCAGGTCGTAGAATATAATAATAATATATTTATACAATTGATTATAAATTGTTTTGAACATGCCACTCAGGCGTTCTTATGTCTCGCAAAATAAAAATTAAAAATTAGTTGAAGTATTTTGAAAATTGCATTGTGTAGGTATATATAGAAAAAAATAATGAACAAGTCCATTATGATGAATTTTGTATTACATTTACAAGGTTTTTTGAAGAAAACATATTTTTATTAATATCTATCGGAAATAAATTGAGTAAATTTAAAATATTATTGAATAGCTTAAAATCTACAAAATAAGCGTTTAAGTGGGTGACGCTATGCTGTAGAGAAGGTTACATGGGGGACACTGTAATATATGGTGTTAAATTTAAATTTAAACTTAATGATGTTGTATGTACCTATAGGTAGGTAATATCATTGTATACGAAACATAATTCAGAGCGTATAGACGGCTTGTCAGACTAGGGTATTTTAGGAACATATTTTAGAGTTACACTGAGAACCAAAATCGATTTGCCGAAAATTGATTATGCGTAAAAATACCAGTTTTTCTAAATTCTTTTTTTCTTTATCCCGACGTTTGTAATCTACTGTTAATTTTAAATTAAGACTTCCCGAATGCATCAACTAAATTCACTTTCCCATCGGAAAAGAAAAGATACTGAAGTTAAAAATCAAAGCTACAGACACAAAAAAATAGGTTATAAAAACTAGTAACACCCACTCTAAAATTACATCATTCTAATCACACATCATTATAAAATATACCCAATACAATTAAAATTAACATATTAAATACCTAATTATTACTAATTTTCAATTAGACAGTATTCGGTGAAATTGTTAAACTTGGAATTTTATAAATCTGGTTGGTATTATAGTCGGTATATGTAGTGGCAATTTGATGTGTTTATTATAAATCCGTAAATTAACTTTAAAAACCAGAAATTACATTTATTTATAATCACAGTTTTACTTATAAAGATTCATAAAATAAATATGCCTATATGCTTCTAATATCTATACACTATCAAATTGTTCCTAAACATGGAACTCTTTGATGTAAAAAGTTGCATTTTATTAGATCTGTGGATTCATCATATTGACGTATCACGTATAATATAATATCTATCATATTTTATATTCTATGGTAATTGTCAAAGCCGATGCAGAAGACACAGTCGATGAAAAATTCTAAAATTTTAATAAACGAAACTGACATGAACAAAAAATATACTGCGTTTCGTATGGTTTTATTTTTCACAAATCACAATATTTTCAGATATGTATCTGGAGCCTTTTCAGAGTGATGTCGTGGCAATAGTGCAACACGTCACGGATTCCGACGAATGCCGAAAGAATCGATGTTTAAATGTAAGTTTGTTTTATATTTATTTGGTTCTCAAATTTACTTTTTAAAGTTAAAATAAATATTTAATATCACTAAAAATGTGCTATCCAAGTGTTGTAGTCGAATATTTTAGTTCCTAGTTCGAAATGTATAAAATACGTGAGATCGAATAATACAAACGCCGTAATCGTTTTGCCTGTTCCCGGTCGTAGAAATATTATAATAATTAATAGGCTCATACCTTCCTATATGCTATAGGTACTTGAAATAGACATAAACATTTTGGTTTAATTTATAGAAATACATGTTCTAACTTATAAGTCATAAGTACAGGGTGGATTTACATTTTATTCAAATTCTTAAAATATGAGATTTCTATGTCGTTTAAAATAGGCAATATATTATTCTCTGAATATTCTTTTAAAATACCAGATACTTATGTGATATTTTATGTCCTAAAAATATGTGTGGAAAAATATTCTTTCAATATTAATAAAAATGATATGCATTTAGTTTAAATTTATTATTTAATAACTTGTATTATAAATAAATTAATTAAATGTACAATTATTTGGTTTTAAATCTGTTTAATTCAATTCATTTTCCAATAATAATTAATAACTATATATTGTTCCATATATGTTCCGGTGTCACTTTAGTACGCCGATTTGTTAGAATGTTTTTATGACTCATAAGATACAATTTTATTTTAAAGATGGTAATTTTTTTTCCAAATTCAACGTTATAAGTGATAGATAACACTATTAATTTAGTGTAACATACTTACCTTCTATTATTCACCTAATTGTTATTAATAATTATTAATTAATATATACCTATAATTCATTGAAATAAAATAAACACACTTAAGTACTATAATTAGTAACATTAATAAATCCATATTAAAATACAAAAAACAGACGAAAAACGATTCTGAGCAAAGACTTCAATAACTAATATTGTGATTAAAGTACCCACCCAATTTATTTTACGACTAGGCATTTGTACAGTACCTTTTTAACAGTAAGTTAAATTCATTTTTCCAAAAAATTAAATTTGAAAATGTCATCGTGTATATAAATTATAATGATATACTCTAAAAGTTTCATATAATATCTACGAATAATATTTTTAAATTACAACAAAATAACTAAAATTGTTATTCTTGGTTTTAATATGAAATTTTGTCTAAATTTGAAATTAAAATGTCTGTAAAAAATAAATGTGTTGATATATTTTTTAGATTTTTTGGTTACAGTATGATTTATTTATGAGAATTTTTGTTTTAAATTTTCAACACTTAATAATTCGTAAATTTTAAATTTGATAAATCTTTAAATGGAACTTTAAATACTCATAAAATAAAAATCGTGCTTACGGATATTTATTATTTCTCGGCTGTTAATATAACTACTTATGAGGAAACTTGTATAACATTTTCATATCTTAGGTAAACAAAGAAAATTTTGTATGAATATCTGACTACAAAATATAATGCAAATGTAGAAATTATGATGAATTTTGTAAAAATTTGAACTTAAAATGCCTATAAAAAAAAAGTCTGATAAGTATTACCAATCACAAAGATTTCTGTAAATGTAAAAGAATATAATATGATTTATCAATAGAGTAGATACCGTGTATACTGTATAAGTTCCATGGATTAATCGTATTAAATCTTCTATGGCAATCGCCAATTGTCGACATTCGTCAGAGACGATTAACGATTCTTATAATTTCAGTGAACAAAAAAAATAAAATTTGCCAATAATAGACGGACAGTACGTTAAAAATTATGTTTTTATATATCTTATTTACAACACGAACCCACACATTTTGTTGTGTTCAGGTTATTTCATTAAATATTTCGATACTTTAAAGTTTTAGTTCGGAGCGGGATGAAGATAGCCGTTTCTTCAAGAGCTGTGAATATACTGCACGTCTGCACTGCTAGTTTTCACCAGAAGAGTCGATGTTTACGCGTAAGTTTGTTTTCATATTATTTTGGGGGCATAATTTAGTTTTTAGACTTAAATTAAATATTAATTGCTACTGACAATCTATTGACTGTGTGACGTAGAACTGTAGAAGCATAATTCGTTTAATTCCGTTTAATTAAACAATCAGGTATCACTGGTATCAGTTTACATATAGGTAAACAAAGAAAATTTTGTATGAATATCTGACTGCAAAATATTATGCAAATGTCGAAATTATGATGAATTTTGTAAAAATTTTAACTTTAAATGCCTATAAAAAAAAAGTCTGATAAGTATTACCAATCACAAAGATTTTTGTAAATGTAAAAGAATATAATATGATTTATCAATAGAGTAGAGACCGTATACTGTATAGGTAGGTATTGAGTAAATATAAGTTCTGTCTATAAAAAAATCGTTCCTATGTATTTTTAATGTTTTTCAACCGCTATTATATTAACTTATGAGGAACTTTGAATTAGTTTTAAGCTTTTTAACCCAACGATTTCATATTTATTGACATTTATAGAATAATAAACGAAAAACATATAAAATTCAAACGTCTATAAAACGAGTCGAAATATTTGGAAATTTTATCATGTATAAAAAATAATATTTAAACGTTTGAAGGAAATTTTAAATATCTACAGTTAATAGTTTTAGAATTTGTTATAAGTGGGTGATTATCTTATGTCTAACTTAAACCACTGGTAAATAATTGTCTTTTAGGTAGATAGCCATTTTTGATTTGTTTTGTTGAATGATGAAAAACTTAAGGTATAAAAATTTCCAATCTTAGATATAAATTGAAAATTTTTTATGAATTCCTTACTCTAAATAATTTGCCAATTTTCGTGCAATTGATGAATTTTGTCAAAGTTTTGATTTCAGACTGTCAAAAAAAATATTGTGGACTTACGGTTATTATTATATTCAATTTCAGTAATATCAACCGTTTATGTAAATAGCTAATATAAACGTTCTATGAAAATTTCATTAATATTCGGTGTTTTTTTTTTATTGACACTAAAAACAAAATCACTTTTTTTCGATAGTGGATTTCGTGAAAAAATCTCAGTTTTTCCTTAATTTTCTGTTGGTTTTTCTGGACGGTTTTTTACTTTTGATCCCCAAAAATACATTTTGAAGATGCTGTTGAAGGAAATTGATACATATTTACTGTCTAAAATGGTAACAATAGATAATAAAAAAATTATTAAAAAATTTAAAAAAAAACAAATTAATGTAATATCAATCTAAAATACAAACTAACAACAAAATATAATAATTAGGTAGGTATAATACAAATTAAACATTATGTATACAATATATAATATGTGTAACGTGTAGGTCATAAGAATATTGTTGAACATTTTACTACAGGCTGCGTGTTATTTCAGAGATGGTATTCGTCAGTGAAAATTTGCCAACTTGGAATAATAATGTATTATCAAAAGCAGACTGAAATGTGTAAACGTTGCAGTGTTTCGAAGACTAAGTTTTATATCAGATTTTGATTCGGACACGGGGTAGGTACCTATTTTTTTTTCAGTAGTTTTCTTTTTTATTAGGTATTGTTAATTGGTCAGGATGTGTATTGCCCGCAAATTTTCAAATTTTTTTTTATTTTAACTACTGGTATAACACTATTTCGGCTATCAATAATGTCGTGATAAAAATTAGGAAATTAGTCAGGTATGATTTTTTTGAGATGATAAGAGAGAAGATGTGACAAAAATTATTAGAGAGATAGTGAGAGAGGCTGTAAGAGAGGTTGTGACAGAGGTTGTGACAGAGGTTGTGACAGAGGTTGTGAGAGAATTTGTGAGAGAGTTTGTGAGAGAGGCCGTGAGAGAGTTTGTGAGAGAAGTTGTTAGAGAGATAGTGAGAGGGCTGTAAGAGAGGTTGTGAGAGAGATTGTGAGAGGGATTGTGAGAGAGGTTGTGAGAGAGTTTGTGAGAGAAGTTGTTAGAGAGATAGTGAGAGAGGCTGTAAGAGAGGTTGTGAGAGAGGTTGCGAGAGAGGTTGTGAGAGGGATTGTGAGAGAGGTTGTGAGAGAGTTTGTGAGAGAGGCTGTAAGAGAGGTTGTGAGAGAGGTTGCGAGAGAGGTTGTGACAGAGGATGTAAAAGAGTTTGTGAGAGAAATTGTGAGAGAGGTTGTGAGAGAGGCTGTGAAAGAGGTTGTGAGAAGCAAGAATAATATTTAAACATTATCTTTCGTTGTTATGTTTACAATATCGAATACATATATAGTTAGTAGGAAAAGATCACTGCATACCTCACGACTGGTGATGGTAGTCGTCAATCATTACTATACCTTCAACTAACCATAGGTTTATCTAACTAACCTTCTTATGGGATAGAATAAAAAGATCGGTTGCCGGTTAGGATGTCAGCGCACTATTCCATATTTGACCCATGCGCGACAAAAAAAAAAAAATAATAATAATAATAATAAGTTATGTCCAGGTAAAAAAAAAAAAAATATATGAAATACAATAATATTCAAAATATGAACAACAAACAAAAATGTATATAAAAAATAAGAAAAATCCAGACACGCACAAAAAAATAATTATAAATTTAAGTGAAGTCAAAGTAATAAATATTTTTAAAAACAATTAATGAAATAATTAATATTGAAGCATAAAAATATGCAAAATATTCAATTCAAGTAAAACGCATAACATTCTATAAAAAATGTAAAGATAAATAATAATAATACATTTAAGTAAAGTAAAATTAATAAAAAAAATTAAAAAAAAAATGTATGATTTATTAATTCTTAAACTATCACAAAATATGTAAAATATTAAAAAAAAAAAATTACACAAAATACTAAGAAAAATCAAAAAAAAAAAAATAATAAGAAGAATCCAGAAAAAATAGTAATAAAAAAAATAAGTTAAATTTAAGTACTAAAAAAATTTACAATGTATCAATACATAAACTATCACAAAATATGTAAAATATTCAAAAAAAAAAATAAAATACACAAAATTCTAAGAAAAATCCAGACAAAAAAAAAACTAATAATTATTAAAATATAGGTAGAAAAAAAAATAAAAAAAATGCTTAAATTCAATGAAAAATCCCAAAAAAAAAAATATTAAGAAAAATCCAGAAAAAATAGTAATAAAAAAAATATTTTTTAGTGTTTTCACCAACATGTGTTATCTCCTGCAAGTGTGTCTAAGACGTGCAAAAAAAAAAATTAAACATTAATTCAGCAGTTATCATTGAAATTCTTAGTTTTAAATAATAATTATATCACCAATATTAAAAATTATATGATCTGCTGAAATTGATACCCACTTGTAAGACGGAGACGATACATGCTGATAAATTATTAATATAATTATTACTTTTACAATATTTACATCCAATCATACTTTCAAGTTCTGATCACAGTTAATGTAGCAACCTTAGATCATATACTATGAATGGGCCCTTATCCCGGTAAACTGCGTAGCACATATTAGTAACAATGGTCTCTACATGTGCGAAGGAGAAATCACACAAGTTTAATTATGTGAATTGATATGAACCAAAAATAATGTCAGAGACTCGTAGCTTATGTGTGCTTCAAATTGTTTACACGGGTGAACTGGCCATGGTATATGATCTAAGGTGCTCTAAGAAGTCAGCAACCAACGGCTCAACTTGATAAAAAAACACTTAAGCTCGGCAACAACTCAGGATCTTTTTATTCAAAGTGTCCTAAAAAGTCATAAGGAGGTTACTTAGGTAATTCTATAGTTAGTTGAAGCTATGGTGATGGTAGGCAACTATTATCATTGGTCATGAGCTGTGCATTGTTCTTTTTCAACTAACTATCAGAGTATTCGATATTGTAAACATATGAATGAAGGAAAATATTTAAATATTATTCTTAAAGTGAGTTGAGGTTAGGTAAGGGTAGGGTAAAATATCATAATCTAACTAATTATAATAATATTTAACCACGTCCTTAATGCCAGCCAGTTAGCTTTGTACCAGTAAAATTGAAAACTTTAAATACAGCCTAATACCAACTTAGTACCATAGTAATTTCTAAACATTTTTTCTTGTTCCATAAAAAGTATTTGCCTGCGGGCTGTAAAACGTGGGGTGGGTTCCCCTTCCAAATTTTTTTTTATCAATTTAAATCTTGTAGATATTTCTAAACTAGTTTGTTAAACATTAATAACATGGAACCATATTTTTTTTTTTTAATTTTTTTCTTGCTCCTTCAAATCTATTTGCCTGCGGGCTCCCACGTTCCCCTTAAAAATTTTTTTATCAATTTAAATCTTATAGATATTTCTAAATTATTTTTTTTTACATCAACAACATATGGTGCCATATTTTTTTTTCTAAATTTTTTTCTTGCTCCCTTAAATCTATTTGCCTGCGGGCTCCCACGTTTCCCTTCAAAATTTTTGTATCAATTTAAATCTTATAGATATTTCTAAATTATATTATTTTACATCAACATATGGTGCCATATTTTTTTTTCTAAATTTTTTTCTTGCTCCTTTAAATCTATTTGCCTGCGGGCTCCCACGTTCCCCTTCAAAATTTTTTTATATCAATTTAAATCTTGTAGATATTTCTAAACTATTTTTTTTACATCAACAACATATGGTGCCATATTTTTTTTTCTAATTTTTTTTCTTGCTCCTTCAAATCTATTTGCCTGCGGGCTCCCACGTTTCCCTTCAAAATTTTTGTATCAATTTAAATCTTATAGATATTTCTAAATTATTTTATTTTACATCAACATATGGTGCCATATTTTTTTTTCTAAATTTTTTTCTTGCTCCTTTAAATCTATTTGCCTGCGGGCTCCCACGTTCCCCTTCAAAATTTTTTTATATCAATTTAAATCTTGTAGATATTTCTAAACTATTTTTTTAAACATCAATAAAATGTGAATTTGCCATATTTTTTTTTTAATTTTTTTCTTGCTCTTCAAATCTATTTGCCTGCAGGCTCCCATTCCCCTTCAACGTTTTTTCAATTTATCTTGATATATTTCCTAAATTATTTTATTTTACATCAACATATGGTGCCATATTTTTTTCTAAATTTTTCTTGCTAAATCTATTTGCCTGCAGGCTCCTTCAAAATTTGTGTATCCAATTTAAATCTTATAGATATTTCTAAATTATTTTTATTTTACATCAACATATGGTGCCATATTTTTCTAAATTTTTTCTTGCTCCTTTAAATCTATTTGCCTGTGGGCTTCCACGTTCCCCTTCCAATTCTTTTTATAAATTTAAATCATATAGATATTTCTAAACCGATTTTTTTTACATCAACAACATAATATTATGGTGCCATATTTTTTTTTCTAATTTTTTTTCTTGCTCCTTCAAATCTATTTGCCTGCGGGCTCCCACGTTCCCCTTCAAAATGTTTGTATCAATTTAAATCTTATAGATATTTCTAAATTATTTTATTTTACATCAACATATGGTGCCATATTTTTTTTTCTAAATTTTTTTCTTGCTCCTTTAAATCTATTTGCCTGCGGGCTCCCACGTTCCCCTTCAAAATTTTTTTTATCAATTTAAATCTTGTAGATATTTCTAAACTAATTTTTTAAACATCAACAAAATGTGGTGCCATATTTTTTTTTTTAAATTTTTTTCTTGCTCCTTCAAATCTATTTGCCTGCGGGCTCCCACGTTCCCCTTCAACATTTTTTTTTTCAATTTATATCTTGTAGATATTTCTAAACTATTTTTTTTTACATCAACAACATATGGTGCCATATTTTTTTTTCTAAATTTTTTTCTTGCTCCCTTAAATCTATTTGCCTGCGGGCTCCCACGTTTCCCTTCAAAATTTTTGTATCAATTTAAATCTTATAGATATTTCTAAATTATTTTATTTTATATCAACATATGGTGCCATATTTTTTTTTCTAAATTTTGTTCTAGCTCTTTTAAATCTATTTGCCTGCGGGCTCCCACGTTTCCCTTCAAAATTTTTTTATATCAATTTAAATCTTATAGATATTTCTAAATTATTTTATTTTACATCAACATATGGTGCCATATTTTTTTTTCTAAATTTTTTTCTTGCTCCTTTAAATCTATTTGCCTGCGGGCTCCCGCGTTCCCCTTCAACATTTTTGTTTTCAATTTATATCTTGTAGATATTTCTAAACTATTTTTTTAGACATCAACAACATATGGTGCCATATTTTTTATATTTTTAAATTTTTTTTTCCTCCTTCAAATCTATTTGCCTGCAGGCTCCCACGTTCGCCTTCAATCTCGCGTATTTTATAAATTTCGAACTCGGAACTAAAATATTCGTCTACACCACTTAGGTAGCACAGCTGTAGTGACATTAAATATTTAATTCAACTTTAATAAGTAAATTTGAGAACCAAATAAATATAAAACAAACTTACATTCAAACATCGATTCATTCGGCAATCGTCGGAATCCGTGACGAATAGTGAACAATTATAGCTACGACGTCACTCTGAAAACGCTCCAGATACATATTATCTGAAAATATTGCGATTTGTGAAAAATAAAACCATACGGAACGCAGTATATTATTTGTTCATGTCAGTTTCGTTTATTAAAATTTTAGAATTTTTCATCGACTGTGTCTTCCGTATCGACTGACGATTGCCATGGAATATAAATGATAGATATTAATATATTTTACGTCTATATGAT
This sequence comes from Nasonovia ribisnigri, assembly GCA_027563435.1. Taxonomy (NCBI): domain Eukaryota; kingdom Metazoa; phylum Arthropoda; class Insecta; order Hemiptera; family Aphididae; genus Nasonovia; species Nasonovia ribisnigri. The sequence goes on from JANEHU010005137.1 coordinate 30,195, forward strand.
GAATCCATAGATCTTATAAAATGCAACTTTTTACATCAAAGTGTTACATGTTTAGGAACAATTTGATAGTGTATATAGATATTAGAAGCATATTGGTAAATTTATTTTATGAATCTTTATGTAAAACTGTGGTTATAAATAAATGTAATTTCTGGTTTTTGGAGTTATAATTTACAGGTTTATAACACATCAAATTGACAGTACATATACCGACTATAATACCAACTATAGATTTATAAAACTCCAAGTTTAACAACTTCACCAAATATACTGTCTAATTTAAAATTAAAAATAATTAGGTAAATTTAATATGTTAATTTTAATTGTATTGGGTATATTTTATATTTTATAATGATTTGTGTTTCTAATTTTTATAACCTATTTTTTTGTGTCTGTAGCTTTGATTTTAAACTTCAGTATCGTTTCTTTTCCGATGGGAAAGTGATTTTATTTGATGCATTCGGGAAGACCAAATTTAAAATTCCTCGTAGATTACACAAGTCAAGATAAACAAAAAAAAATTAAGAAAAAACTGGTATTTTTACGTAAAATAGATACATGAAATGTTCACTGAATGTTTATATTAGCATTTTCTATACACCAGAAACTATTTTGACCCATGTTGTGCCAAAATTTTCGATTATTAAGTTATTTTTTTATAAATAAAAATGTAGGTACTTAATTTAAAATTATTCTTTGTAGGTTCTTAAGTATATTTTGGTATAGAAAAATGATAATATTCAATACTATGCAAAGAATATTAATTCAACTAAATATAACGTACAAAATTAAATATCCCATAGTCTGACAAGCCGTCTCCCGGTGTCCGGACTGAAGTCTGAATTGTTTTTCGTATACAAAGATATTACCTACATAAGACTAAAACGTAAATATAAGCCCCTAAAGAATATAGGAAATCAAACTTACGAATATGTCGACTTTTGGGTTGAATATAGGTGTGCCATATCTAGAGTATAGATTCCATATCAATAAGGAACTCATCTCGCACTGAACTGATAGTATCGAGATATTTTATGAAATTAACTTGAGCAGAATAAAATATATAAATAAATGTCGTATAGGTGCAAAATTACTGTTTAACGACTATTGTCTGTTCGTTGTTGGCCTCTTAATTTTTTTTTTGATCATTGAAATTATTAGAACTGGGAATCGTCTCAGACAAATGACCAGGATTGGCGTTTGCCATAGATGATAGATATTATAATATGACATCGTTATCAGTTTTCAATTTTCTTACTTCTTTGAATGAGACCATTCATTTTAATTTTATATTTCAAAATAGAATATTATTCGGAGTATTTAAATCTATAAAACTAATAACAAGGAACTCTGTACGTATAGTACGTTATTTAGCTACATTTTTGAGTAGAGTCCAGTTTTTTTCGGCATTTCGCAACATTGGCAATATTATTGTTTTTAGTTTTAATTGCAAAACTATAAAACTACTCTAGTGCCGGGTTGCACTAACAGTGCACTAGATAGTGAGCTAGTATACAAGGTTTAGTGGCTCAAGACCGGTCCATTAAATTTAATAAATTGATTATGCAACGCAATCTATACATGGATAAACTGCAGATGGTTCAATAATTCACCCTTGACCTCTGGGAGCCGCGACGCACTACAGTTTGAGTACTTCTGGCTTACTGAGTAAGATATTTAGATCGCTGATGATGACGATTTCACGAGTCCGCCGCCCTAAACCTCACTTATCTGAGTTGCCACTTCGCGAGTCGGCCTCCGCCCACCGCTCTCGTGTCATAAAGTTAGGTTAGGTTAGGATTATATGATAGTGGAGCCTTCGGGATCGTTCTCCTATAGATCACCTACTAATGTACGGAATCGTTTACCGTGTCCACGACACCTTATTCGAGAAAGGCCATCTCGTTTGCCACTGAGCGACTGTCGTCCTCTTCTCTTCGCTCTCCTTCGAAAGAGGGTGGGTCTCTAGAAGCAAGAAAGCACTTCAGCGCGCGACCGAACCCTTAACCTATCTAGGAGGACAGCCGGAGGCATGCCAACCACAAACTATTTGAATTTTTAACTGCCAGCTTTTATTTCATTCGGCACCACTGAATATAACCATATAAGTATAATTTATATTCAATTTATTTACGCTCTTTCTCAATTTATTCAACTTAAAAAAAATAATTTTATATATTTTTAAAAAGTCCCAGCGCATAGTTTTTACAAATGTTGCATTTAATAATTAAGTCTCGGCGCATGCGCAGTATAAAATATAATATAGGTACCCGGATGGTCGGGTCTCTATACACAGCGTTATTTTTATTGTATTGAATAATGATTTTAGAAATATTATAATATAATAATTATTAATATACCTATAGAGAATATGGGTACTGTATATTTTATAAATTAATAAATTGTTTCATTATTGTGTTTAGTTTATTTATAATAATCGTCATCGACTTCTAATAGGTACATTATAAACACAACCAGTATTAATGTTGTTCATAATATTATGTTGTTGATTTATAAAATAACGAAAGAAACCAGTTTGGCGGGGAAGCATTTATAGGAACGTATAGTATACCTATTATATTGTATGATTATAATATGTTAAAATAAAAATAAACAATTTAATATTCAATTTTAAATGCCACTCATTGTATTTATTAAATATTTTAAAATTTCTTCAGGAGAAAATTGGCAAAAATATTTCAAAAAACTGGTGACAATAAATTATTATAGGATAGCGTAGAGCCAGCAAATTTGGAATTTTAACTTTGAAGATCCTTTCGGTGCAATCGGAATGCCTGTGAATACAAATATATAATATGATGCTTGTGAATACTGAATCGTAAGTATGAGTGGATAGAGAAGGGGCAAATTGTAATTGTCTGGTAGCGCCACATTCCTAAATTTGGCCTTGAATGTCGCAGTAATATCACACAGATATCTGCTATTCTGCTGAATATCAGAATATCATAATATTTTATTATTATCATTTGACATACTATTATAAATTATAATAGTAACATCGATTTTTCTAAATACTGCAAGACGCAAGTATATAGGTATAGCCCGAAAAAATAAAAATGATCCATATTCCATTTACATATATCAATATGATTAGGTATATCAAATATAAAATCGTTGGTATTAAATTGTATTATAAATATGTTTAGTAGATAATTAAGTTACATAAACATAAACCACGTAATTATAGCTTGTAGAGCCAGTGGCGTAATTAGGAATTTTTCACGGTGGGGGGGGGGGCTCAAGCTAATTTTTCAAACACATTTAAGTGGGACTTCCGCTACAGAATATATTTATGTACATAAAGTATATGTTTAGATAGGTATTTATATGGGGCCAATGAGGCAAGGGCGGACCCCCGGTAAATACGCCTGCACTGTGTAAAGCTGTGAATTTGAAATAAATACATTTTTTTGCATCTTATTATTACGACTTGAACGTTGGAAGTTGTGAAACCCAGTTTGATCATAAATATAATATGAATTACCTATATAGGTTAGGTGACCTTATAATAAATATAAATATAATACCTCGTACATACATCGTTTTGAAACTTTTATTTTGTTTCATCGGTATTCATTTTTTAATCGCATGTCTTATTATTACAGCATTTTTGTTAACTTCCGTATTTTTTAGATACCGTACTTCATAATATATTATGTTATATATTCACAGACCTAAATATCTATAATAATTACAATGTAGCGGTAGATGACGTTAAACGAATTCCCAGGGGAACCAGAAACCACAACATAATATTGAGGTCGATGTGCCCCTATTGTACTTACCGCCAGCACTTATCATTGAGTGTTTTTTGTAATAATTTACGTTCAGAAAGTTCGGAAATGACGTCACGGCACGAGGACGCCTGCTTATCGCTCTACTCAGTGGTCGACGGGGCGGGGCGCGGAGTACGGACAGTGTTAACATTCTCTTATCTTATCAACGACCGACGACACTCGACAATATTGACAACGCATAGAAAAGGTTTAACATCTATATTTTTAACTCGCAGAAGAGGCTCGGCTTCCAAACAATAACAATTAACAATAAACAGTATTACATAATAATTAAAATAATTTAGATAATATATTACTAATAAAAACAGAAATCGTTCTCATTCTTTTCAGGTGACACGAACGCAGCGGACGAATCATTCATCATAACGTCTGAAATTTATCGCAAGAAGTCATCCGGTTGTCAAACTCTAATTAAAGAATACCACCACGGCTACTCGCAGGTCGCAATCATCTAATTGAATTCTGCACATTTGAATTTCCCAACACCAGTTCGCAGAAAAGAAGAAATACCGGCGAAGATATGAGTGACGGTAAGTACTTTCCCACATCTTAATGATATCAATATACATAATATTATACTTACTTGCCATGTCCACTGTTTAAATTACCTAATTACATCATCGGTTTTATAATAAACGCAATTAAAGATGCGATTAATTTTATTAATACTTACAAATGCAAAGTAAAAAGTTTCAAAATGATGTGTAATGATGGGTAATATCATGAATATGTATTTTATATATAGTTTTACGATAACATTAAGGTGTAATTATTGACAGGTATATTTAACCCTGTTATTGTTTACTTGGCGCTTTCGTTTTGTTCTTTTGTATTGTTTGCATATTGACCAATACTAATAATGATAAATATTAAATTATTAGCGATAATTAACGACGATTCGGATTCCCGGTACCTATATCTGCGTAAGAAAAACCGAAGCGAAACGTACGAAATACGTCATTGATGATTGTTAGTGGGGAACCGTCGTCCGTGCACTTTGCACATCCTATTAAAAATCCGCTCATCTGGTGGTCGCACCGCCGCCTCAGCAAACAACGTAATTGGTGGCTGTCCGTAGATTTCAGGTTGTTGTTGACTGTTGTCCCGCCTGGCCAAAGTATCATCATTAATATAAAAACATAATGCATAATAATAATAAGTAGGAAATATTTACGCAATCAGTGGTCACCCGTAGTCCGTAGACCGCACTACCACAGTCTGTGCTCCCGAGTCTACGAAGCAGTAACGCGACCATCGATAAAAAAAAACCGATCCCTCGCAACTCGCCGGACAGTGTAACTTCGTACGAGTGTTTTGAAAAAAAAAACCGTTTTCAAGGTAAAATAGATTTCGAATAGGTACCTAATTAAGGCGTAGTATTCTTGGTCGTTAGTCTATGGCTATATAGTTGTTTTAAAAATCACTAAGTTATTATTACTGGATCTGTTCGAAGCTTACGAAAGATAACCGATTTAATAATAACCCCTATACCTATCATTTCCTGTGCTACGTTTCCCAAAGTTTCTGACTTTTGTCCTTCACAAAAATCAAACATAATCATTCTTTTATAGTTAGTCAATAATATATAAAACAATTTAAATAAATGTCATAAGATTAAATACTTTTAAAAGTGCGTGCATGCACCTATGTTTACTGTTTAATGCCAAGATGCTAAGTTATAAAATAATTTTTCGATATTGATAATACTATGATCTCCATAATATTTTCACAACCTAATCAATTAACTGTTTTATATAGTTTAAATATATTATTACTTCATTGTATATTTGTATGTTAGATAAACGTTGCATTGACCCCTCCCCCTTACAAATAGGTTCTTATTTCAACACAATTATGGATATTTTCAATTTAACAAAATATAGTAAACTTTATTACCTACCTATTTCTGAGTAATTACAATACCTACATAGTACATGACTTTGATGACCATTCTTCTTGTATATTTTAACTTGTTAGTAAAATATTTACTTTCAAATTCAATTTTCATAATATTATCTATAATTACTAATAAATTATGTTAGGTAGGTAGTACCTATTAGATCAGTGTAGCTATTGGTTTATTGCAGTAAGTTCTTTGTGTATTGTTTTTGAATAGTCACAACTATACCACAATTTTATTAGATTGAAGGTCAAACTTTTTATTAAGTTTTAGATGACCCATCATCCATAAATGGATTATATAAGCATAGACATATTAATATGTCTATGTATATAAGTAATCATAACATTATAGTTTATTTTTGTCTAATGTAATTATTTTCTAGCACACAGCTCAATAATCAATCATTAGAAATACGTTATAAATTGTAATGTTTTATTGGATGACTTATTTTTTTCAAATGATAAAATATTATTAAATATTTAATGTGTCTAACTATTTATTATTATTTTTAATTTAATTCATAACACTCAAAAGGCAGAGAGTACCTACAGATTAAATAAAAATTATTTTGTACAACTTGATTCACAATTTAAATGTATTACATTTGATTATCATTTGTGTGAACATTGGTAATACAAAGTAAATTACCTAATGTATAGAATTATTTCTTATTAGTATTATAAATCTTGAAATCCCAAATCAGATTATTTCTCATTATTTTGTAGTTAAAGTATATTATAGTATAATAATATCTGAAATATACCTATTAAGTGTGAAATAATAAATATCAAATACATTTTAATTATGTACCTACCTATTTCAGATCCAAAAAATATGGCACTCGCTACAAGTTTAGAAGCATTGAGCTTGGCAAATCATGATTTTTCGTTCTCTTTGTACAAGGTAAAGAACTAATTTTTTTATTAAAAATTAAAAAATAATTTTTTACCTAATTATTAAACTTAAATAATTTAGGAATTGGCCAAAACTGAAAAAGGAAATATTTTCTATTCTCCATTCAGTATTCATGTGATTATGTTTATGGCTAGCGTTGGAGCAGCTTCAAAAACCTTTGACGAAATGATAAACACTATACATTTAAATAAAACTACTCATTCAATGGAATCATACAGGCAGTTGTTGGAAGACTTATTAGTGAGTATATTATGCGGTGTCTGACATGTATAGATTAAATTCTTTAACTTTTTGATGTTTTTAACAATAATATGAAATTTAGGTATAACAATGGAATAATAATTTTTACCCAAATACCATTGTAATCTATTCTTAAAAGGAAGTCTTATAAATTTAGTCAAATAAAGAATAATGAAAACTGTATGAAAATAGTTGAATGTAATTATGTTTTAATAATATTAAGTAATTTAACCCTGTTTTAGAGTGAAAATGATAATCTGAAACTGGCAACTGGAATGTTTGTTGATACAGCTTTCAAGGTTAAAGATAGTTTTGTAGAAAACTCTAAGAAATATTTAAAATCTTCTATGGAGAATTTGAATTTCAAGAATAACCCAGAAGAACAGCGCCAATATTTAAACAATTGGGTTTTAAACAAAACTAATAACAAAATCAAAGATTTGTTTCCTAAAGGTTTCTAACTTATATAATATATTTTTATTCAAATATAGATAATGTAAGTAATTAATGTTCCAATTTATTTTACAGACTCCATTACTCAGGCCACTGCTTTAGTGTTGGCAAATGCTGTGCATTTTAAAAGTGGATGGGCACATAAATTTAGTGATGCAATAGACGACTTTTTTTATGTTACTCCAAGCAACAAAGTACCAGTCAAAATGATGACACTCGTACATGATTTACAATATTATCATGATAGTGATCTAAAATTTGCTGCACTTGAATTACCCTATGAAGTGAATATTGCTTTATAAATATAAATTTAATATTTTGAAAAACTTAATATTTTGTATTTTTTTGTTTAGTTTCATTCTTTTAAAATGATAATTTTATTGCCTGATGCCAAAGATGGTTTGAAAGATCTGGAAAATAACTTTTCAAAAATTAAATTGCATGAAATATCAAATAAAATGTCCCAGTATCATGTTACTGTCAAATTGCCTCGTTTCAAGTTAGAACAGTCACTGCAATTAGAAGATACATTATCCAACGTAAGTATATATATAAAACAAAATCTATATTTATTTATTTATATAATATTTTAGCTTGGATGTCCAACAATGTTTACACGAGAGGCAAACTTTTCTAACATTGTTGAAGATGGTGATTTATATGTGAGTAAAGTTGTGCATAAGGCATATATTGATGTCAATGAAAAAGGAACTGAGGCTGCAGCAGCTACAGGTAATACAGTTTGTTTTTCTTACTGGGATTTGGCTATCACTTATCATTCTTATTTTATCTACTTTTTAGCTGAAAAATAACATTTAATAAGTATTATTGTTTTATTAATTAATCTCATTATCTGCCAATATTTAACCTTTTAAAATGTTAAAATACTGGGTTATTTGTCTAAAACTCTTAACAATTGTGTGCATCGTTGTCTAAAGCTTATTGTTGGGACTTTTATTTTTATAATAACAATAAATTGTAGAAACTTGAGTACTTTTTTCGATCAACTTTTAGTAGGCATTATTATAATGTAATTTCTTATAAGTAGAGACATGAGTAGGTATTATCATTGATTAAAATTACTATTTATAATCAATGGTATTATACATCTACATACAGTTTTATTATACGAGTTATTATACATGCAGTATAAACTAAGATATTTATTGGTTAATATTATTAGAAAATTTATTTGATACTTACCGTGACTTGTAACTATTCTTTTAAATTAAAATTATTGCTAGTCACTAGGTATATCAGGATTGCAACAGAGGTACCACGATTTTAAATATTAATTTACTTTAAACATATTTTTTTATTATTGTTATTAACATTTTTCCTAAATTATTAAAAAAAAATTGAGATTGGTGAAATAATGATTCATATAACATGCGTTAAATTGTTATAACCTAACCGTATTTTAACAACTCTACTTATAAGTTATTTATCTTAATAATTTATTTCTTTCGTATCACATCACACCAAGGTTTGTTATATCTATTCGTTTTCTGTTGTATTAAATTCATGTATCTAAAACAGATTAGCAGATAATATTTTTACATCTAAATTAAAATATTTCAAATAAATGTTGATTCAATATATTATAATAAGTATATTGAACGTTTAACAGTCATGGCTTACAAGAAGAGGTTGCAAAGTGCAAACTATATCACAAAGAGCAAAGTGATTGAGAATGAATAAAAAATGTTATTTAAAAACTAATATCATATTGGAAAAGATCGATTTTTCTTATCTATTAAACGTTGGAATAATTTTGTTTTTTAAGCATGTAAATACATTTTAACTGATTGAATAATTAACAAATAATAATGTGTACAGATATTATAAGATACTAATATTTATTATACATTAAAATATTATCATAATATTAATTTTTTTTTTAAATATAATTTATTTTAGTTACTTATATAGATAACTATATACCATATAATCTGGGGGTCACCAATTTATTTCTGCGGAGGTCCGCTTTTTGAAATTTGCCAAACTTTCTACGGTTCCAAACTGTTTTAATGACTAACATGCGTTAATAAATATATATATATTTTTTTTTAAATTTTAATTTGTATTAACTGATTTATTTATTCTAATAATATTATTACTATTGAAAGATTATTCTAAAAAATATTATTATTCAAGAAAACATCATTTTTAGTATGAAAAATGTTTGTTGTTGTAACACTTATAGTTTTTAATATTTATATTATAAAAACTTAAGGTCTGCATTCGCACCACTGTCTCCCAACTGGTGACCCCTGATATTAACTAGGTATGAAAAATTGTATTAGAGTTCTGCATAGAATCAAAGCTTACTCTGATAAATTTTAAGTGTTTAATGTGTGATTAAATAACTATCCATTACAAACATTTATGGACATATTTTTTTAAAGGCAATAATATAGTAGCCTTTTTTAATACTAATAGTAAAAAGTTATTGCTGCTTAAAGTTTTTAATAAATGCATTATTATAGAGAATATTATAATGGTTGGTTATACACGGATGTCATAAGAATGATAAGATGTGCTAAAGTATAATTTTTAAATCATTTGTATATTATAATAATATGTTTAAGCTATAATAAAATATCCTTTTAATTATTGATTGATCTGTATAACCTTGTTTTTGTTAGGTTTCATATATCTATGATAAATAAAGATAACAAACTTTGGTGTTGATTCTTCTTAGTTAATATAATGTAAAAAAATAAAACTTTTAATCTGGCTTGAGTTACCTATATTATTAAATTTATTAGTTAAATAAAAATATTTTAAATATTATTAGGTATGGCAATTCGTATGAAGAGAAGTTTAATAATGAATGAACGTAAAGAATTTGTTGTTGATCATCCGTTTGTATTTTTTATTTCAACTAAAGGTGGTAGCTTTATATTTGTAGGTCGAATGACCAAAATTGATTCATTGGTACAATATCTTACTAAAGAAGAACTTTAATGTCCCATTATTTTAAAATGTATTTATAATTAGGTAATTAATTTTGCTAACAAATTCAATTATGTTGAGCCATATATATTATATATATTTGTTTATTTTGTTAACAACTTTATTAGTATTATTTTTTTGTTGAAGAGTGGAAATTGTATTAGTAACAAATAATTTAAATAATTGATAATATTGAAAATTATCGTATTAACAGGTTATCTACCTATGTTAGTATCTTTCTAATACAAGTGTGTGCTTATGTTATTAGGAATGACTATACTTACCCGGTGTTTGATGACCCCCAGAGCATACGAAGAAGTTGAGTTTTTTGCAAACTGTCCATACATCTTCTTTATAATGGGCCAAAACAATGAACTTTTATTTTTTGGCCGAGTACAAAACGTATCTGAAAATTAAAAGCCACCCAAATGTTATCCTATTAATAGTTACCCGTTTCAATTTTATCAGTATTTCCACACATTTTTATTATTTCATAGTTGGTTTATTATTGTTAGTCTTAATGCACACCTATAAATATTCTCAAACATAAGTGTTTGTTTTTGGTAACTATTTTTTTTAGTTGAAAACTAATTTACTAATTTATTTTGATTTTTGATAGTAAATGCTAATACGGATATACTATTTATATAATTTAAACAACATTATTAGTTTTATTTCACATAATACATTTTGGTACATCTCAATTCTTAGGTGAATATTTTCATTATTAATTTTTAAAAATTTAATTTAATTACATAATATAATGAACTATTGAATGTTTCAGTTAACTATCTGATCCAAACAAAAATTATAAAAATTATAAAATACAACCAAATTGACTTTTATAAAATACTGTTATGCATTTAATAATATATTTTTGTAAGTTGATTTATTAATTTTCTTTTTTTAAATAATAATTTTGATAATTTATAATATATATTTTTATTAATTTATTGTATTGTTATTTTATTATTAAATTGTTTTTTTTTTTTTTTTTTTTAAATCAATTAAACATGTTTAGTTTCAATGTTCCTGTTCGTATTTATCTGATTTAAGGTAGTTTTTTTTTATAAATATACCATACTAATAATAACAATATCAAGTACCAAAAATACTAATATATTTATTTTTTTAACAATGTATTCTACATTTCTACCATAATGTAAAATTTACCCTACGTTGAGCACTAAACTATATTATATACCACAATAAATTGCTTATGTGTATGAGTTTTATGCATTATTTGTTATTCCCTGTTACATAGCTTTTTATATTCTAGTATCTAGTATCCTCTTGGGTTGATATTTTAGTAAATTTTACCGTCAATCATTATTATGGTATAACCTTAATGTATTCAACAGGCTGGGCTATGGACAACAGTATGAGTTTTCCAGGAACAAAAAATAGAAGTATATTCAAAGCTAACCATCCGTTTATTTTTGTTATTTCATCACTTTTTGATTATTCTCATGTAATTTTTACTGGCAGAATTGTTAAGCTGTGATACTACGGTACTATTATAGTACACGGTAGTATAATACTACCTTATTGTGTATTTTTTTAATTAACTAATTTATATACTCATCCAAATAGTTCAGTAAATGTGGTTTTTGTTTCTTGAAACTAACTTCAAACAAATAAATATATTATTTTAAGTTGTAAAAGCACTCAATTAAAAACTATTTAAACTCTTCAGTTGTATTATATTTGATTGTTACTTCATAATTGGTCATAATATAGTTTTAAATTCACTAAAATTTATACTTATATAATTATATCAATAAGTTAGTTTGTTAAATAATTTTTGAAATATAAGTTACGAGTTATCATAAATACTGCCTACAACTTTTTATAAATAAGTAAATAGATACAAATTAAATAAATAAGTGTTATGAGTTATACTTAATGGAACAACTATTTTTTTTGTGCGCACTAATATTATTGTTAATTGTAGAGCTAAATTTTATGTATTCTTATTTCTATTTATTTTATTGAAAAACCAATGCTGTTAAAACTATGCTTAAGTTATAAGGTTGTTAGGTATTTGGTAACAGTTATTCATTTTGGTGGTAGTGTATGTTGCAATTTGATTAAGTACTAAAATTAAATGTATGCAATTTCATAATATTTTGAATGTTGTAATCCATTGTATCTGATAAACTCCTAACAAATAGTTAATTTATTAATTTCATTGTACACATATTTTGTTTGTGACTTGCACGTTTGCTTCTATGCTTACCTACTATATAATTTTCAAAACAGTTGATACATTGTTGTGTACCTTATTATTACATTGTTTTATTTTTATCCAGGTGTAAATATAATTTTACTGAGCCTTCCTGTACAACGGCCCAAAGTATATTTTGTTGCTGATCACCCTTTCATTGTTTCGATTGTTTCTAGAAAAAATACCATTTTATTTATGGGTCGTTTCTCAAAACCGTTAAAGTTATATAATTTCTAACTTTCAGTTATTATATAATTAATATAACATTTGACATATTTCAACACTTATATTTTTTACTTATAAAAGTATTAAGCTACTCCTGTTGGCTCAAGTGGGTGATGTAGATAATATTGTAGTCTTCAATCTCCACTATTCATTTGTAGCGTTAGGTGCTCATTGTACATTCAATATTTGAATATACCAGCTTTGGTTGTGAATGTTATTGTTAACCATGATTAGGGGCGGACTTTGGCAACTATATTTGGCCCGGGAAATCTATATTTTGACCGGCCATTGCCATTTCGTCATCACGAAATGTAAAAACTTAAATATGGTACCAAAGTTTTAACAAATGAGTGTTGGATCCTTTTCTCATCTTTAATTTTTTTAGGAGACAACGTAAGATTCAATGTGTTTAGTTATTTTACTTAAGTACAGAGTATGATGTATACTTTTTATTGTGTACAATATAATAGGTTAGTAAATACTCAATGACTAGACGTAGATATACAGTGTGTTTCTTTTTAAAGGTAACACTAAATAATTCTGTCCAGTGCCATCATATTGATATGCGGTTTTTGGAAGGGAATAGGGAATACATAAATACACATTTATTAATGATTTTTACATTTTTAGATCTTTCCGTGTGCGCATGCGCAATCAAACTTGCATTTTTTTAAATGGCAACAGGTATTTTGATTTTTGAATACCAAATTCAGATAGACCGAATTTTTTTAAGTCAATTTGATCCTTTTTACCATTGCTCTAAAACCAAAATTGACCAAATGACAACGAGTTAAAGTTTCTATTGAAATTATTGCATTTTTCAAAAATCATACTAGAATTTTATGAATTATTATGAAATTCCTCAAAATTAAATTTAAAAGATTTAATATTGTCTTCAAACATACAGATACAAAAAAAATACTTGAAATTTTATAATAATTCATAAAATTCTAGTATGATTTTTGAAAAATGCAATAATTTCAATAGAAACTTTAACTCGTTGTCATTTGGTCAATTTTGGTTTTAGAGCAATGGTAAAAAGGATCAAATTGACTTAAAAAAATTCGGTCTATCTGAATTTGGTATTCAAAATACCTGTTGCCATTTAAAAAAATGCAAGTTTGATTGCGCATGCGCACACGGAAAGATCTAAAAATGTAAAAATCATTAATAAATGTGTATTTATGTATTCCCTATTCCCTTCCAAAAACCGCATATCAATATGATGGCACTGGACAGAATTATTTAGTGTTACATTTAAAAAGAAACACACTGTATTAATCGATTGTTATAAAGTTATAAATAGGGCGTGAATTTAAATGCAATAAAAAAAATACGAAAAATGCCTTAAAAATATTATTTAATGCACTAATATTACAAAGCTTAATAAAATGCCCAGAAAAATTAAAAGCCAATTTAAATGAATTTAAAATAGACGTTATATTTAGTGTTTTACTATAGTACACGTTCAATCAAATGCTATTTATTATTTTCAAATAAAATCTTCGACAGTTACAATTGGCAAGTTGTTGTTTTGTATGACTAAAGTCATAGGAGCGAATATAATACGTAATAAAAATAGAAACATTAGTAAAAAAAATGTATTTAATTATATTTTATTTTTATTTTTCAAAGAATTTATTCTGAGTTTTTATACATTTTATTTATTTTTATAAAATTTACGAGTTATGACTTCAAACAATAAAAATGTCATAAATCAATAGTTTTTAAAAAAAATGTTAGATAAAAATTTCATTTTTCAAATATTTGATATTGTATGAAATATTGTTTAGCTTGTAAAGCAATGGTTTAGAAAACTCAGAAAAAAATGCAATTTTTATTTAAATTCACGACCTAGTTATAATAATAATTTCTGATTATGCATTGTTAACGAGGGAGTGGACAATCAGCCGAAACGAAATCTAAAATCTTAAACATCTAATATAAACAATTTTTTACACTCGCGCGTTATCTTATAAAATACAATATAATATTTATAATTTATACTTATACCTACCGATTTTATTATAAATATATAATAATAACAAATTATTTTTGAGCAGTGGCCTACCGGGAAAGTTCCGGGAAAGTATCCCGGCCCAGTCAACCCCTGACCACGACTAACTAGTAACTACATATAATTTAATGTCAAGTTTATAAGTAATTATTGTCACACAGCTTTAATCGAGCGTCACTTGAATTTCGTAAATTGGTCGTTTAAATCTTTTTAGATCGTATTCTTGCTATCGCGTTTAATCCAGCGGCGTAATTTAAGGTGGGTGCGTCGATGGTCCGAGAGCCCACTCTCCTTAGTAGTTTTTTTTACGTATTTATGTCATTATATGTAATAATATACAATAATGTATGATAGGTATCTCTAGTAAAAAATGTACTTGATTTCGTTTTCAAATCGTCAAATTTGTGACGCATTACAAAATATATGTATTATTGAAATACTCGCTCTATAAAACCATCGTGTACTACCTATGTTTGTTTTATATTTGTGCAGGTATAACGTTCGTGTCAAAGAGTTTGATTGAACCAATTTCGCCGCCGCCAATCGTAAATTTCGTCGCCGATCACCCTTTCACGCTTTCAATAGTTTCTCGCAACAACGACGTAGTCTTTGTAGGCCGTCTGTCGACATTTTAAGCGACGTGTCGATTCGCAGTCTCCCGGCGACACATATTACTGGGTTGGCAAACGCGTGAACTGTTAAACATAACATAATTCATCTAAATATTATATAATAAACATTCTGTACAATATTTTACCATTTGATTCTGCGGCGTATTCTATGGTGGTGGGTCGATGGTCGGATCGCCCCTCCCCTCGGTAGTTATTTTTTTTATGTATTTACAATAGGTAAATATATTAATGTATTATTATATATTTATATCCCAAGTCAAACATGTACGTGATATCGTTTTCATATAATATTATAACATACAATTTGTCTCGCATTACAAGTATGTATTATTGAAATACCTACTATATTACTATCCATGTTTGTTTTAAATGTGTGCAGGTATGACGTTTGTGTTTTACTCTACCAGCTTTGTCACCACCCAGCGTAAATTTCGTCGCCGATCACCCTTTTACACTTTCAATAATTTCTCGCGACAACGACGTAGTGTTTATAGGCCGTCTGTTAAAATTTTAAGCGATGTGTCGACTCGCAGTCATCCGATGACTATTGTGTCGTCAAACGCGTATGCTGTTCACATAACGTAATGTACCTACCTAAATATATAACGAACATTCTGAACAGCGAACAATATTATACCATTCGATCAAGTGGCGTATTTTAGAGGGGGTCTGGTCTGGTCTGGTCGACTCCTCTGGTGGTTTTTTTTATGTATTTATAATAGTTCCATATATTATATCTCTAGAAAAACATTTAAGGGATTTCGCTTTCATACATAGTTTATTATTACATCTGCGAATTACAAAGTATTATTGAAATAGCCGCTGTACTATCGCATACCTATTATCTATGTTTGTTTTATATTTGTGCAGGTTTGACGATTATGGCGACGAGTTTGTTTCGGCCACCTCCACCGCGGCCCAGTGTAAATTTCTTCGCCGATCACCCTTTCACGTTTTCAATAATTTCTCGCAACAACGACGTAGTGTTTATAGGCCGTCTGTCGAAATTTTAAACGATGTACAGACTACTCGACTAGCATGTCTTCTAGTAACATATTATTGGGTCGTCAAACTACGCGTACGGTGCTTACATACAATAATGTAAATAATAATATACAATAAGCATTCTGAATAATATTAATGTGAGACGATTAAACTCCGGATTAAATATAAAACGATACGTGGGTAAATGGAAATTACTCAATATCTCTACTTTTTAGGGAACGAAAAAACGTTTAATATACAATCTGTACTGTATGCACTGTTTTTTTTTTAAATTTTCCTGCAAAAAAGTACAAAAATCAAATATTTTGATGGTAAAAGCTTACGTCGTGATATTAACCGTCAAACTACCAAAATGATTTATTCCTTTTTACCAGCGGCGCATCGTCTATATATACCCAAAACTCAACATTACCGTTTAAATGTTATTATAATAATATTATACTGCACAGCACGCGCGCTGTTTTTGATCAAGTATAATACGGAGACGAGTGCATCAGCTGCAGTTTAATCTAAATTATAATTAATAATCGTTTCGTTGTAATTTTGTCTCGCCGACGTCGATATTAATTTTCAAATAGATTCGACTGTACGATCTCTACAGAAACGACGTATGACGGTCCTGATGATGATCATCATCAAAACCGCGGGATAAACTCGCGCATATTATTTGCTAATCACATTGTACGATAGACGCCATTTCGAGATAATTATACCTACACAGGTTCTATGTTATATTATACTGCGACAAATAATTGTATGCAACGCATTATTGTGTCCTGCACCATTATTGGTCACATCCGACGATTTACGCATTCAATTGAACACCCTTATACTATGTACCTTGACCGCTTATTCTGTGACACTGACCGCGGTTCTGTTCGTCCACGCGG
Organism: Nasonovia ribisnigri; assembly: GCA_027563435.1. Lineage (NCBI taxonomy): Eukaryota > Metazoa > Arthropoda > Insecta > Hemiptera > Aphididae > Nasonovia > Nasonovia ribisnigri. Next base: position 47,478 of record JANEHU010005137.1, read on the forward strand.
TTTGCAGTGATGGTTATTAGCGTGTATTGTATTATATTATACATTTAAAGATTTAACCACCCGAGGTTGAATATTATAATATTAGGTATCTATATTACGTAATATTGATGTTTTCTAAATGCTCTCTAACATGATTTCTAAAAGTTTTAACGCTTTTTTTTCAAATCGTCTTGGCGGATTTCTATGAGTACCTATTAGGTACTTCATAATTATACTAAAATATATGTAGGTATAATTCTAAGTTCTAACGTTGATTTATAAAGTCGCTCTTATTTTCTTTAACTTCATGTTCGACTATAATATGACACCACTAAATCACTTTACATATTAACATTATTATATTTTACTACGGTCATCAATTTTACCGACGTAAATATATTATATCGTAGGTATGTAGGTACCTATTAAATTCGCATTTTTGGTAACTTTATTGAACTGCTAATTTAACACTTGATAATTAACCCGGTGGTGTTTAGGTACTATACTACCCTGTGGTCACCAAATCAGTTAAGAATTTTACAAAATTGCAGAATAACCCTCGAACTGTCGATGGTAAGTTTACTGTTCTGATATAGTTAACATATCAACGAGACGTGTTAATTGTGACTCCAATTCAGAACTTATTCGACCCTCGTGAACAAAAATGAATGCGACTTCGGAGTAGGTACCTACTGACTATTATAGAACGGATTTAACTACTTAAGATGCAATCGCTCAGTTTGTTCGCCAATCAGCTTCGGGAAACTCGTCTGGGGTACGTCTTTGTAACAGTTTCCACTAATGTTTGCTGAAAAAAAGCTTTTTAAGTGTTAAATACCAGTAGGTAGGTACCTACGTATATTATTATCATCGCGGTGTATGACGATACTCTGCCAATACAGTTAATACATCGATATAATATGATGTATTGACAACAATACATTAACCACAAGGTTTATCCACAGATTTTGTTTGAACATATTTTGTGGTTATTATTTTATTGTTATTTAGAGTCTTGGCTAACATTATTTAATTGTCATTTAATTGAAATTGTATAAGATATTATTGGGATCGTAATTTTTTAACAACATTAACTGTCTTGGCTTGTCTAGGGGAAAGGTGCACGAGTATAATGTATAATATAAAAAAGCAGTCCGTGATTTTGTAATTTTTTAAGGAAAATTATATATAAAAATAAAAATGACCTATGTTATTTACGTTTTATAAGCTCAAATTTGATTCGCGTGGTGCATGACCGGAAATGTTTATATACCTACTATCGGGGCGCTCTAAATAACAGTTATTATATTGAACTTTTCCGTGGAGAAATAAATACAACAATATATTTGCGATGGCCGTTTTGAATTTTCTTCGCTTGACAAAAACTGGCTGCTTTAATCCGCACTTTTCCCCGTAACTCGTATTCGTGACTAAAAAACACTGTAAACCTTACTATATAGACATATAATAAATAAATATATATTGTGCAGCACTCATGATGGTGAAGTACAGTGCCAGATATCCGTTCGAACCGCCGAAAAAAGTTGAATTCAACGCCGACCGTCCCTTCGTCATCGCGATAGCGTCGCGCAACAACGACGTCTTGTTTATGGGCCGCCTGTCGAACCCGTGAACAACGTTCCATTAATATATAACATTTATTATAGTTACTTAGGTATATAATTATTTTATTGTTATTGAAAGCACGACTTTGCCATTTTTGTGGGTGCGCCTACCCGTTATATGTATATTGAATTTCAAACACGATTTCCAAACAATTAACATTTTTGGAGTTAATACATTTTTGCAATAAGTACAGCAGTATTATTTAGGTATATTAATTTACTTGATGCTTACTTAATAAAAACATGACTAAAATTCATACCTAATAAATGTACAAATATTTTAGTTTTGTATATAACCATAGCTGGCACCCGGACTTGTATCCTGTACTAAGGATCTTTAGTACATAAAGTGAAATAAGTTGGAAACATCTAGTATGAATTTTGATTTAGACCACGGTTACCTACAGATAAATATATCATAGATAATTGTGATGTGGACACATAAACATTTTTAAAAAAATTAACTGCTGAATAATTAAAAGTAAAATGGGTGGTTCTTATTTAAAAATAGGAATTTTTATGCTGCCACAAGACAATCCCAGACTCCTTAAGTAGAATATAATTCTCAAGTATTCGAAAATATCTAGTATTTAAGTTTAATTGAACATTTCAAAAATCAGATTTAAAATAACTGCACTATTCAAGAAAACGATAGGGGTGAGCATATTTTGTCAATCGCCGTGGTTTAGTGTGTCCACCAACTTGGCATGTGTGGAATCCAGTGGCGGATCTAAGTGAGAAGACCGGGGTGCAATTACCAATTGGAGGCCCCTTAAATAAAAATATTACGTGACATATAATAATATAAATTATTTATGTAAGTATACATGTTGATTGCAGAAAAATAAATAGGTAAATAGGTAAATAATGAAATTATGCATTACATGCAGTTTTCACATTGGTACTTCTTATTTATGATGCAGTATTCTAGTATAATAGAGATATGATAAAATTAACTGTTTCTCCAAATTATGGTAAAATAAAACAGTACAAAATAATATATCATAACATTCATAACAATAACATAATCAATGTGCATTTAATCTACACTAAGTGACCGTGCCCATACAATAAAATATAAAATTAATATAATCACAGTTCCTATCTGTTCATGCACTGCACTGCAGGCAGCGGCCCCACCAAAATATGTATAACATAGATTTATAGTACCTACCTACGATTGTAGGTATAACGATGTAATTTTACTGTGTGCTTACTATAACTAATATTTTTACAGATAAATATATAAATCTAAAAATATTTATGATAAATCGTACAATCAAATCTCAACTGTCTAAAAAAAATAAGAGATAGCGATTAATTTCTTAAAACATTTTTTTGGTCATTACCTACCTATTTAATTTCAATATAAGTTATACTAAATAATTGTATTCATCAATTTACAAAGTTGGACAATTTAAGACTTTAAAATGAGGCCTCTGAAATAATCTGAGTCTTGAGGCTCAGGTGCATTGCACCCTCTGCACCTGCACTAAATCCGGCACTGCATCAGTGGCATCCGGTGGCATCAGTGTTTTTGATTTGAATATTGTATAGAAAGAAAAGATTAAAAATCGTTTTTTTCGTGTTTTTTTTTAAATCTGAGATATCCAATTTATAAACTTAATTTACGTAAATACTTTATGAGTTAAATTATGAATTTCTATTAAATATTCAAATAGTTATGTAAGTTTTAAAGTTTACGTATTGAAGAGGACTTAGCTGAGAGTACCCTAATTTTATATATATACTATACTCTCTCTATCCGCTTTCTGCTCTTAAACTCTATAAGACTTATACGACTATTTGAATATACTTAATACACAAATGCATAATTCAACTCTAAAAGTTATCAAGAAAATTAGCTCTAAAAAAATTGGCCATCATACATTTTTTATATTAAACACAATAACAACGATTTTGGGGGTACAGTGGTACACTATGTGTGTGTATTTTTGTGTATATTTAGACATATTATATGCCTTAAACATTACGTAATGTTACATATTTTATTGCCTTACACACATACTCATGATTTATCGTTTTATTATTTTTTTTTCCTAGTTTAGTGGGTAACGTATCTATATTACTTACCTACTAGTTAAGTAATTATCACATGTTCCTCTTAAAATTTTTCAAAATAAAACCATCCGTATAGGTATAATATGTGATATGTATTTATAATAGATTGTACGCTTTATATACGCTAGTCACAGTCAGCCAAGTCAAACGTATTGTGCTTTTATTCAGAAAGTATGTCATAAGCTGGTTGCGATTTATATAAAAAAAAAATCAGCTTTTTTATTGGTCCAGTCGCTTTGAATTGTTGTGCGCACTCTTGTCGCTGTGCACCCTATACATAATAATATGTAACATGCACATAAATAAATATAGATATTAGATATATAATATTAGTATGATAATTCAGGCTGTGTAGGCTTCATATTTTAGTGTATGTCTAAATATATTATACACTATATGCTATACTGTGATCAAAATACATTTTGTGATATTGATTTTTTCATTCGATGTTTGATTTCATGATATGTTTTAATCTTTTTGGAACATTGATGATGAAAAATTTAAATAATAGAAACAAAATTCATAATATTATCTTATTGTATGTAATTTGCGTACAGGAATGCAATTCGCGTTATTAAGTGCGTGGATACCGGAACCGTCTCCAAACGTTGATTTCCACGCCAATCATCCGTTCTTCATGGTGATACTCTCTCGTGCGAACGACGTTTTGTTTCAGGGCCGTCTGTCAAAACCACAATAGTCCATAATACCATTATTTTATCATATTTTATTATATACCTTACCTAAACAAAAATATACACAATATCTACTTAATTATTGATACAATATTGTAATTTTTACATGTTTTTTTAAGAGATTATATATTCTTATCATCTATACATTTCTAAACAATATAAACAAATTATATTTGTAATTTAATAATTATACGAACATTTCTTACCCAAATAAAAATTCCAAGCAATTTGATATATTTATAGTCTGAATTTGTTAAAAGTAAGTTAGTAAACATGGATGATATATAGCATAATATTTAAAAAAATATTTCTACACATCACTCATTAGTTAGACATTATAATATTTGGCTATTTATTAGTAATTTTACTTAGCTTTTTTACATGGAAATAACTGTTCAGGGATTAAGTTGTTTTGTGTTTTTTCTCACCTATTCCTCAAGGTACGATTTTATTAGATAATTAGGTCATTATAAATTATAATCTCCCGAGAATTGCCCAGTTCAATTTTACCTTTAGACTAATTTATTCATCAAATTTTCCTTGAAAAAAATTATCCATATTACTAACGTGAGCGTACCTTAACTTATAATTTATATTTTATTTTTTATTCATGAAAATAATGAGCACCACTGATAAACATGCGTGGTGTGTGTGTAGAGGACTCACACTGTTCACAATTGTATATTATTACCTTACCATAAATCTTATATTATAATATATTATATGTATTATTAAGCTTGATGCGAAATACTAAATAGTTGCACTCCTTGTACAAAATATTAAAATAATAATTCTATTATAGGTTTTTTTTTATTCACTGGCGGTTTCAACTTTGACCGCTATACTACTCACTCCATATTATGGTGACATCCACCTATTTGACCGCTGGAAGTACTTTGTAAATTTGTAGTATATGTAAGGTATACTAAGGTAAGGTACACCTTCAAGAAACAAGTAAATTGAAAATGATGTTTATTTTTGGCAGATAAATAGTTGTTAGAACTTCTAAAGTAGATTAGTTATCTAGAATAGATCCGATTGGAACACTACAAAAGTTATTTTTAGTTCTGAACGTATGACAGGTAAGTCGTTTTACTATCAATAAATGTTTCTATTTTACTTAAAATTAAGATTAAAAAAAAACAGTAAAAAGTCGAATTTAAATAGTAAATTTTTTGCTTTTCCAACACACTGGAACCATACAATAATCAAAAGTATTATCCTTATTTTTTAGCAATTCTGCCAACTCTACCAATTAACAATTATTCATTTTAATTTTGAACGATTTTGAAAATATAAATTTTATGGAAACCGAATGTAATATTTAACGATTAGTATTTTATCTAAATTAAGTAAAAATATTAACGTGGAGCGTTTTCTATTTTATACTTTATAATATTATGTAATACAATTAACTGATGATATATAATTAGGTATATGTCTGGCGTTGGAACATTTTCAATAACATTTAATGAGATTATATTACAGTTCACCCCATAACAAGATCAATAGGTTTAAACAACCCATTCACTAGAAGCATACAGAAGTTTATTAGAAAACTGCAATATTATTATCAGTAAGTATTAATATATTATTACCCAACTATTAAGTTGAATAATTTTAGTTAATAACCTACTTTATTATTTATATATTTGTGATAAATTAACTTATTTTAAAATTGTATTTCATATGTCATAAAAATTAGTGAACACAGATTAAGGGGGGGGGGGTAATTAACTAACAAATATCTAATTAAGAGGATCGCTAGCGCACACTTATTTTAGGCAAAACATACCAATCTTTATTCCATCACACTGATCGACATAGCAATGTGATACCTAATATTTTCTAAAACTGATTTTAATTTGTTATTAAGTCTACTTTGAGATTGGCCTTTCCGCTTTTCCCAATTTCACACCCTCCCCCTCTCCAATAATTATAAATATTGATTAAATATTTTGAAATGTTGAAATTTTCCAACGTTGATTAAGTATTCGGAATTTAGATAAGAAATCTTTAAATATGGACTGACCGATCTCAAGTATAAAGAATTCAGATCAGTTTTCTCTGAAAAATTAACGCATCCATCGGTCCATCGGTAGGATGGAACAAAGTAGGTATATACAAATAATTAACATCAATTGTTTACCGTTCATGCAGCGGCGGTGACTTGTACATGCGTGTGCGGGAATGCTCCAATAGGTATTTCTTTTACACACAGTCACACACTAATGATCACTTACTTCGCTACACATTTACATATTACATCTGCATACATGTAATTTGAAAATTGCCTAATTCCGAACTCATTAAAAACTGCCCGCCACCGATCCCCTTAACATGAAACATAGAAATGAAAAATTGTAGAAAAACTAAATATTGTTTAGTAAACAAAATAATAAATAATTAACTTAGGTATCTATACATGTTGTTGCCTAAATTGACAATATATATTATAACTATATATACGACTATATTACTCGGTCGTTATAGACAAGTAATACTTGTCTCAATACTAAAATATATTAATCCAGGTCAGGTTTGTGTAGCTAAATAGCCTACACATGTCGCCGTGTTATAATTTCTTTATTGAATAATATTCCAATAATTGTAATAAATAATATCACCAAAATATGTATCTAATAACAATAATATTGAAAACCAGTAAAATGGGCTCGTGAAATTATTACACATAAATGGACAGTTACTCTAATTTACATTTTAACGATAAACATTTTGTTGGAGACTATTCGCTTTTATGTTTTCGATATCTGTTTGTGTCAATGATGACGACTATATTGGCTTTATACTTAAACATTTATAATATATATATATGTTATACAATATGTATATTATAATAATATTATTATGTTATTGTTATACGTCAAATCGTTGTGATTTTTATAACATCATAGTCATGAGTCACGTCAAATCGATTTAAATTACATGGAAATTCCATGTAAGTGTACTGGCTTTGTTGTACCAATATATATAACGTTATAATATTTAGTGCGTATGAAATATTTATTCACTCGATGCTTCTTTTTAATAGTTAGATTTACCACGTTTGATGCATTCCAAGTTTGGATTTATTGATAAAAAAAAATATATTCCCATACCATATGTTTTCATGTACCATCTACATAGTTTGCATAGTAATGCATACGATCATGACGTTCATCGTGGCGATAAGTTCTCTTTCACGCGTATATAGGTATATCTGTATAATAGCTGATACCTATGTCGTCTATTGTTTATTGTGTACTGATTGTCAGAATCAAGAGTTGACGATAATATTAGCTATTATCAGTTTTATGTAGGTATAGTTTATCAGCAGTATCTAAACTTTGTGTAGTGACATATCCCTAGGTACCTATTAACACGGGTACCTAATATACTAATATAATGATGTGAATATTGTGTTCTATTTACTTTTAAATTATTGTTAATAATTCGTCTAATGTAGGTAGGTATAGAATACCTACTTATTAGATATTTCACTATAGTTTTTTTTACCCATTATGATATATTATGTTATTCAACAACAGTCAACAATATTTATTTTATTCGTTAACGTGATACATGTGGGCAGTGGGCACCTAATAGAATAATGTGATTGAATTTAAAAACAGAAAAAACCGACCAGTACACACAATTTATAAGTGGCGAGTTATAAAATATTACTAGGTTTATTTATCATTTTTATTACTCAATTTATTAGGTACTAAATCATTTTATTTAGTGACATTTTTATTTTACTGTATAAATGGTAATAAACTAATAACTAATAAATTTTTAGGATCGTTTGTACTTTATAACTACCGTTATAATTATTTAAAATAGCGTATTACTTTTTTTTCTGCTCACCAAGTCGTTGATGTTTAAATAGTGAATCAAGAACGTTTGGGTACTTTAAACATAATTATCAATATATTTATACTACTTATACTATATTATAATAATTATCGTCTTATACATAGTTTACTAGAAAATAAGTAAAAAGTAATTAGACATATAGTATGTTATGGTCACGAGTGTATAAAGGTGATTTAAAACTTTAAAAGTAACATAATAATAATTATATTGCCGCTCGTATAATAATTTAATTATTCATAATTTACGTATGATTACATTGTTCGCGCTGGTTTCGTTGGGTTTTTTACTGCTCGGTCATTATATGATATGCTCATTATAATATTTAAATGAATTTGATTATATAATTTAATATCACCCATTTGCAGTTGTAATATTTGTACTATATACAAGTAGGTATACTAACCTAACCTATATAGGTATGTTATTCTTGGATGCTTATGTATTATACAGTACTCGGGGTGCACACACGTCTTTATATTATAAAATACTTAAATGCATAATAAAGCACAAAAGAGATACATTTTTTTAAAGACTACACTTGGATTTTTGTTTGTCATATTTATACACTTGATTTGTATGTTTGGAAAATAACATCAACTGTGTGTTATTCGAAATAACCCATTCGAATAAAGATTTTTACGGAAGTTTATTAACGCGTTTTTATTACTATGTGACTAGCCCCATTATAGACTACTTACCAGTGTCTATATAGTACAGAGTGCAACAGAAATGCCTAATGAATAAAAAATGAAAAATTGATTCTAGCTGAATGTATGAAAAAACTTATGAAAATTAGGTATATGGATAGTAAATAATTTAAGATTTATATAATATTATACCTGAAAATTCCCCGAAAGAATATTTTGAACAAAGTTATTAAATTTTGAATTAATTTACTCCAAAAATTCTAAAAATAAACTTCTTAACTTAAACTTTTCACCATCAATATTTTCTAAAAATTAGATTTACAAATTGGCTATCTTAAATTTTTCTAAAAAAATCTAAAAATAAAAATTAAATATTGTGTTCACTGTTCTGTATTTGTACGGAAATTATCTATAAATTATAAATAAAACAAACATTTTTAAGTATTGATTAGAATGCAAATATTATTTCATTTAGTAGGTCATTCTGTTACTCCTTGATAGTACCTGAGCACACATTACCTATTAAATTAATATATTTCATGTTAATAGAGAACATATTACACAGTGTAAAGTATTTTTAAACGATATTTGTAGGTATATTTAACGATAATTTGCAGCATAAAAAGAATTTGTTTGTCCCGTTGAATCAGATATTATTATAGGTAGGTACATAATACAAAAATATTCTTTAAAATGTAGTTTGCTTCTTGCGGAAACGGAATGCGTTATTAATGTACAATAATAGTTTACTCATTAAAATATATCCTAAAAACTTAAATAATATGCACTAGAGCCAGACACAATAGTTTATACACCTGTATTAACTATTCACTAGGTATATTAGGTACCGTTATTGTTATTATGGATATAAATAGATACATTTAAAGCCATATTATAATCGTTTGAAAAAGATAAACTTTTTTATGATACAACTACATGGACCACAAAGCTGAAGGACCAAAATAGCGGCAATCTGCAATCAATTAGATCGATGAGGCACTTTGGTAACGGTCAAACTACTCAAACAATAATATACTTTAAGATTTCACTTTAAAGCTGGATGACTATAATGAATTGATTAGTATAACGTGTGTTGTAGTTGATGGTATTAAAAACAGATGGTTTTAGATTTTACACTTAAAAAATAATTATATGCTTATTAAAAAGTGATTGATCATACATTTATACATTCATGTCTTATACGTTATACACAATTATAAATTTATATACAGTGTGTTCATTAAGATTGGAAATGGTCATTAGATTAATGTTAGGACTGGGAAATAATAATATGATGTAATTAATGAGGCTATGTGATTAAATATTTTACCTTATAAATGTGCGTCAATGTTTTCTGTTATTGCTAAATGTAGGTAGGTTTAAAAATATATACAAACGATTCCAATTTTGTTTTAACACCTTGTACCAATATAAAAACTGAATTTTCGGGTTACCATACTTACCTAAAAGTTCATGAAAGTTAACTGTATGAAAGTAGAATCTAGAAATCCGTCCAACTATACAACAATCAATGTGATAGCCACGTAAGTTCCATTAGTACAATATTCATAATATCTATGCGATTTTACTTACGATTGTACTTACGCGTATAATTTAGGAGTACGCGTATAGAGGGGAAAATGTAAGTATTTTCATCTTTTTTTTTAATTAAAAATATTTTAATTGTTTTACCTACCTACCAAATATCAGGCGCGGCATTCCGGCGCGAACAATTTATATTTAACCAGACGTTTTTAAAAGTTAATTAAAATATTAAAACGAATAACTTTGAATAATTATATTACGTTAATGGTGTTACTTGGGTGTGTGTCAAGAATGAATATATTGTATTATATAATAATATATTTGTATATCTGTAGGATGATGACTATGCTTAATGTACCTACGACATTGTTCCAACACGGTTCAGTTAAAGGGACTTTTTGCAGAATATGTATACCTATAAGTTTTTTTATATAGTTATTTTTTATTTCGCTCTACACTCTCAAAACACATTTTCCGGCTCAGTCCATAAGTATTTAATTAATTAATTATAATTGTGAAACTCGACTTAACGCACGGTGCATAATTTAATGATAACAACGTTTCTTAAAAAAAAAATAAACGTTTAAGAAGAATATTTTTTTGACTTGTTTTTTTTCTAGTTACCTAAACTAAATTTTTTTTTAAACAATTCAATTTATTTATCGTTGTGAAAATATTATGGTAATTGATCGCCGTTAAATTCAGTGGTTAATACCATGCGATATGGTGGTATTATTTTTTTTCATACATTTTTATGCGTTTATTTCCTGATAACAATACGCACGTACTAAGTGATTTTTAATGCGCCTCGCAGACGATAATTCATTGTTTACTGTTTGAATTAAAATAATATTTGGTTTTTATCGGATAAAGAACGATAAATAATTGTTTGATGTTTTATACATTATATTATACACATATAAAGTACCTACATAATATTATTATACATTTCTGCAAACAGTGGAAACGCTACATCAACCTCAAAAGGACACAATTATAATATGATTATCGTCAAAATCTACCTAGGTACTTGTCCATTTTGCGTCAATTGTTTTGCATGTTATGTGGAGTTTATCTATTGGACGATATTTTGATTTAGCTAAAACTAATTAAGTACTGGTTGCATTGGAAATACTACTACAGTGATAACGTTTTGTAATCTTAAATATTATATTTGTTCTGTTTTAAGAATTAAAAATTTAAAAAGATTCAAAACTATTTACCCACTTATATTATAAAGGCATTATTTTTTTAATTTATAACTAATAACTGAATAAAATTTAATCATTAAATAAAAATAAAAATATATTAATCAATAGACAATGCTATACTTAGAACCAAGTATATGCTGATGCTTCAAGTTTCAACAATTATTATCAACAAATTACTATTTACTACAATCCTATTTGCACAAATAAACCTTTAGTACAGAGTGTGCATTATATATGAGCATTTTCAAATATTAATATTTTAAATAGGTACTCATAAGTCGTAACTCACTTGAAAATTAAAATATCGTAAAAAACCGAAGAGAGAACACAGATAATATTCTTACATTTAAGCTAACAACCCAAAATTGGAGCTGCTGGACGTATATGGTAGTATAACAGACTAGTAAGTCATACAATGTTAAGGGTTAAATACTACTTCTTAGTATAATACCAACGTCCTTGCAATCGCAACATTGGTTTATAAAAATTACTGTATTGACGGGGACTTACGTCAATCCCGATAAGAAGCTTACTCCTCCAACATCCGTGACTGATGCTTTCGTAGATTTCTCTGTATTACACTTTACGGTTTACGTTACCTATTCTAAACCTTTTTCGGCATGTGGAACATATTTGTTTTTTTTTTTTTTTTTTTTTTTTTTATTGGGATAACCCGCGGCAACATAGGCCATTGGGTGTGGGGAGGGAACTGTAGGTTTTTAGATTGGGTAGGTTGGTACACGTGTGTGTTTGTGGTTTGTGTTTTGTGTTTTGTGTTTGTGGTGGCAGAATTTTTATTGGGGCACCCGTAGGTTTCTGCCATGCCCCGGGGTGGGGGATGGCGGCACTTGTTCTCCGGACACCGTGACTTGCCCGGAGAAAAATGCCGCCCAGTGGTCGGGAGTCGAACCCGCGACTGCCAGCGCCGCAGTCGACGCGTTAGACCGCTCGGCCACCTCGTCCCCATTTGTTTTTTTAGCTATCAATTTAATGCCAAAAATGCTGATTTTACTTTAAATCTATTCATAACAATTATTCCGTAAATTTGAAGTTACTAAATAAAAAATTCAATAACAAGATATAATAAAGGGTTAATAGTGTTAAATTGGTTACAAAATAAGGGTTCTTTAATTTTTTCAATCTTACTTATATTTGCGTGTTTACAATAGTGATTTCATTTGTAATATTTATTGTTAATGTATAGGCACCTAATAGTTTATATAGATACTGATAACTGACGACGTGGCACATCACGGTCATATACGAAATTTTATGAAATTTAATAGTTTAACACTATAAGAAAAGACTAGAAACTAGAAAGTATATTAAATATTATAATCACACCAATGTCATAAACAAATAAATACACTACAAATTCCCCGTTTCCAATATGTACTTACTAGATAAAAATAAGTTAAACTTTTATTTATGAACTTCTAATCTGGCAAAAATCTCAGATACCCTAGGTATGACCTTGTAGCTCAACAACAAATACCAATAATAACAATGTGATCCTTAGTATCATGGCCCACCAATACAATACTGAAATATTATAACATAGATGGTGCAATATTATTATTTTACAATGAGTGTAATTATCTCCAAGCTTGTATATAATTATAGATTACATGGCTTCACGGACTTTTAAAATTTAAAATATTAAAACCATAATATGATCGCCCCCTGCTTCTATCAAAAAACAATGAAAACATAAATTTAAAGTTAAAAAAAAAATCATACACAACTCATACATATTTTATTCTCGAGTTAATTTTTGTTCGCAATATTAAAATGCTGTACTAAGATTTAAAAATGGCCTGCACTGCAGTTGCAACTAAATCTATAGTATTCTGTGTTTACGAGTGCATCATGGATTAGTGCGGAAATTAACAATATATTCAGATATGTCAGATGTGATTATATTATGTATACATAATATATAATATAATATGTGTATAGTCAACCTGTGTGCTTATAAATAATTACATTACCTTACAAGCATAACATTACGTTATGCCTTTATGTCGTTTTTAAGATCGTCTATAAATGATTCTTAGGCTTAATCGCTTTAGTTAACTGGTAAATATTTGCGTTGACGTTGTGTGCATAAACTAATGGAAATTAGCTATTCGACCTATGCAGTGACCATATTATTATGTATACATAAGAAATAAGTCCCCATTCCTCGCACCGTTTGACTTATAGTTTATTTGATTATATAAGATCAATGATTACTTGAAAATTATCACTAATTATCTCAAAAAACATTTTTAAAAATGTAATTAACGTTTTCAAAAATAATATAATTTTAAATTTTAAGTCATGAAACAACATTATTTACAATTTTTAAATTTTTACTTTTCTGAATGACAGTATTATTTTAAGTTTAGATGATCAAGGTCGAGTAGTACCTCTTAAAATGTTGTTCCAATATTCCGCTGAGCTATATTTTACATTTGATGATAATCATATTATTGATAGTAAAAATTAAAATTGAATCAAAATGTATTATATAGTAAAAGTCAATTAATTTTTTTGTTAAACGCAGTGTGTTATAGAAATATTTTAATAATTTTATTACTCACTTGGATTACATTATAAATTTTCATTTAAATCCAAATATTAAAATCCTACAAATCAAAACCTATTGGAAAATAATTGAGAGTAGGTAGATGATTTGAATAAACGCCTTAAATAGAATATTCTCAACAGTTAGTATCTGTCAGTGATTCTGTCATCATTGAAGTACGTCGTCGGCCAACTATATATATACTAGGTATATCTGTGAATAAATCATTAGGTGTCATTCTCGATTCTTGAGATAACAAAAGATAAAAAATAATACTCAACATACTAGATTAGGAAGATTGGTTAATAGATTTAAGTCAAGTTTTAATATACTTAATATTTTTTTTAAAACTTACAATATTACAATAAATACAATAATGAATTATTTTAGAAATTATTAGGCAAATTTACAAAAAAAAAGAAACACATAATCTGATTTTTATTAATAACAGAGATCGTTCTCGTACTGAACGAACTAAACATACGAAACTATTTAATAGTTATCGCTTTTAAACTAGAGTTTCTTGAAAATTGAATTCATAATGGAACAAAATATCTTAAAATAATGATTGTTTTTAACAGTTGCAGTTAAGTTTGTATAAAACGTATATATTTTCACCTAAATAAATATGATTTTAAAAGAACCCATTTCTTTTTCACGCAACAACCAAATTAGGTACGCTTAACATTTTGATATAGTCGATAAAACTACTATAATTTAATATTATATAAGATACATTTTAACAAGGAATTCCTCTAAAAATTAAACTTAATTGTTAAGAAAAAGCAACAATGATATTGCTCAATATATAAGTCGTATTATATACCTATGTGGGCAAGTCCGTATAAAATATAAACAATACAAACAGATTTTTTCAAAAAGACGTCCGGAAGCAATGCTTCCGGACGTAGCGAAGCATCAGACGGAGCATCGGACGGAGCGAAGCAATTGAAGCATAGGAGAGATTTAAAAATCACCCGAAATCGCTAGCGTGCAGGGTTATTTTAAATCGAGTACAACAAAAACAACAACAACAACAACAATATAATATGTATATAATATTATCATAGTGTTATTATTATTGAGCTGTGCCCGTACGATTCGTGTTTTAACGGGAAACGCGTAGTCTGAGGAGGGTTTGGTCGTATTATCTGATTCGCCTTGGTACACACACACACACACACACACACACACACTCACTCATACGTACAATATTAATAATATTATACACAACGACCTATAAGTACTTTTAATGTTACGCACACACAATGATGTACGTATGTATGCACTGCACAACAACGGCCTGCAGATTGGAGATATCAAAGTTTACGCGAAAATCGTCGGAAACAATGCCAAAGCGACGATGGCAGTATAATAAATACAACACACGTGGTACGAGCATATTATAGGTACATGGAACCACTATAGTTCTTGATTTTATTTGTTTTTGACTGAAGTACATAGTTAACTAAAATACAATATCCTACGATTATACATTATACAAATACATCGTTTAAGTTCGAGTCAATTATTAATAGGTATATTGTGTGTTGTGTGTATATCGTATGTAATTTTATTTTATAATTTTTACTCTAAACCTTTTAAAATTTACCTATGGAACAATTCATACCCACTCGTTTGCCTGTACGGAATTTTCTGTGGAATACGCACTCGTCCACATTGTGTAATACAATAACCATTTTGGCCAAGCAGACCTCACTTTGGGTCAAATCGCCCGAAACGGCCTACGCCCACAGAAAAGCGTGTGGACGCGTATTTGCACATTAAACTGCAAACGATTTCGTCCGGTCTTTCCTACCTTTGCGTAGGCTTTAACGGTTAAAATAATATACTATATATTGTATACATATATATAATTACGTGCGCAGTGCACTAAACGTGCAATAATATAACATTTTGCGTAAAAAGGAGACGTTGTGAATACTTTATACCTAAATCCCGTTGCTGCAGGTCGGACGGGCATAATAATTATTACCGAATCGGACCTTTTCATTGTTTACAATCCGACGGCCGTTTGATTTAACAGTTTTCGTGCAGCATTAATATGTTTATGATATTATTATTATTATTGTTGTTGTTGTTACCACTATCCGTATATAGGTAGGTACGTAAACTTATTTGCACAGATAGCCTTACGCTATCCTTACACGCGATGTTATAATATATTATAATACAGAATTTATACCTGGGTACCTACTACACTAGGGGCCACGCGCGTTTGCGTGCAGAGTATTTTTCGACCTGAGGCCAAATAATCGTATTATAATAATAATATATTATACAATTTCGAAATGCTACCGCTCGGCCGGTTTTTTATACCGCGATAGGTATATTATAATAGGTATGTAAGACCGTAAGACCAAACCGGTGCGGTATGTGGAGACCTGCATTCGCCGTTTCCATCCATAGGCCGACGTAATATCTAAACCACCGCATCAACCCGCGTCCGGGATCTCCTCGAGAAAGTTGTTTTGAAAATGTCTCGTCCCTTGAGACACGCCACTGAATTTCCATTAACGATATACGCGTACCAAATTATATTTCAAAGCGCCGATCATGTGACGCAATTATCATAAAATATAATTATAATATAATTACGATATTATATTACCTCGTAAATTATATACAGTGGTGTTTTAATCACAATTCCGGTTTAAGGGGGACCTCCGGGCTACTTGAGATCTTTTAGAGGACTTAAAGTTTTCGCTGTGCATTTATAATATTGTGAGTATTATACTTATTAAATATTGTGCTTAAATGAAAATACCTAACACCTTAAATCCTAAAATTGAATAAAAATATTGATTTTAAGACAAATTTTAGATTCTGAAAGTGAAATGCTGATTCTAAATAAAGACGATATAATAAAAAAAAATTGCGTCAATTTTTCATCCTTCTGCGACCCTAGTTGTGAAGTTCATATCATTGAGATACGTTTTTTTGTATCTCGGTCCCGCAAAAGTATTCCGATCAAGAATTCACCTAACTGTCGTCAGATATTTGACACCAAGAGAATATTATTTTCTTATGGTATTTATAAATCAATTTATCTATTAAATTCCAATCTGTATATTACTGTGACCTCACGAAATCGTTAACACCAAAACATAAGTTAGGCTTATGATATAATAGTATTTAATTACTATGCGGATACATGACAAGTCATATTTTATAGTCTCCCTCAGATTATCTATATTATTTTTTTTTATTAATTTGATATAATAATATATATAACAGGTGGAGAGCCCAATAGTAAGTACAGTACGTTTACATGATAATATATATAATAAAAAAGACAAATTGGGATGTAGACGGTTGAAATATATCATAATATAACATAATTCGATAATTTTAAATTATAAAGTAAGTACCTCTATCACGATGTGCTGTGTTACAAAATATTGTACGTTAAAAAGCAGGTTTTTGTGCAATTTACAGTTTAACGAATAAGGCCATTTAAAAAATAATATAGTAAAGGTACTCATAAAAATAAATTAATGTTAATTAGGTGATTAATTGTTCATAAATTATTAATTGGCGATAAAATAAACATTTCTAGGATTATGTTTTCAGAATACATTATTACAATAGAGAAATAATAAAAATCGTTGTTGTGTTAATAACGTTAGGCTGGATGTTATATCAATAGTTTTGATCGGGTTTTATGTTGTCGTTATATTTTAATTTCGTTTTTAACGACGGAAACGTCCTTTTCAAAGTCTGAAGGATGTGATGGAATTTTAAAAATATTCATGTGAAATTTTTGAAGGTTTAATACAGTTTCTATACCAAAATATAGTGTCGTCAAAATATACTTAAATGTATAAACACCCGTATCATAGACGTTCGCAGATATTGGTCGCAGGGTCATATGAGGTTGATAAAATGTGCTATTCAAAAACATATAAATGCTCATAGTATTGCCTTAAAAAAATATTTGTAATAAGTATTGATACCATTGGTGTTATAACTGCTTCTATTACTAAGTAGAAAATAATAGTTTTATCACACTTTTTTTTTATGTTGAAAATAAGAAACAAATTTTTTAATTAAAAACTTGTTTATTGATAAGGATGTAATCTCATAATAATTGTTGTCACATATATAATTATTGAGCCATGAACATAAATATCGTTGCAGGTACCTGAAAATATTGTTATTTTTTCTTTCTAAAAACTGTTATATTGTAACTCTGTTCATATATTATGGCTTCTAAAAAAAGTCTTTCCCACCCTTCAGGGTATACAAGCGCGCATACATACCCCGCGCCTATACGTTGCTCGAATATATTAGGGATGACCTCGCAATACAGTGCCGTGATAATAATAATATATACACCCCGTGTGGAAATACCTTCACATATATTAATCTGCCTCGCAAGGGTGTCGTTGTCCGGGGAGACATCTGGAAAACAATATTCGGACGCAAGTCTCCGGTGGCGCAAATGTACCCAACTACCCGTCCTGCAGCAGAATACAGCTTTGCCGAATCTTTACTCCCCCCACCCCAACTTTCCTGCGAATAATTTCGTCCAATTATTTTTCGCCCGCACACTAATTGCATTATACAATATATAACAACCATAATATATTTTAGTAGGGCGTATTAAATTCTACAGGGCGGTCGACAGTGTTTTTTCACGGTGTCAAAACACTCTCTCCCTCGTGTGGAAAACACGTCTGTGGCTGGCACACCCTGTACGCGATTCATAAGTCGTTCTTTATATTGTACACGCACAGGAAATCGTTAACCGCATTCGCGGTGTACCTATATGTTTTTTCTACTGAATGTATAGGTACATTTTAACCGTTTTTTTTTTGCTTGTAAACATATACGCACGCAACGCGTCGTGGCCGGTCTCTGTATTTGTTTTAATAGATATAATTAATAAGAAAATAGAAAAAAATCGATATTAGGGGCATATCGTTTTAAAAGTAGGTACACACAACCTTTAGTTGGTATACACACCCGCGCACAATTTTGAATTTTTCACGCATTCAGAGCGTTTAGCTGATGCTTTTCTGTTATTTAAAAATTGTAATATTGCTGTTTCAACGTTTTAAAAAATATTTTGGTTGTTAAACTAAAAGTGGGATCATAATATGAAATATTGAAGAGTCCGCGTTGATGAAATGGAGCTGGTGGTTAAGTGTATCAGATATTTTCTGTTGAGCCTGTCGTCGCCAACCACGACTACGACTCCGATAATAATATAAAATGTTATTATTTTTGCGTCATATACCTAACATGTATGTTTTTCGATGAATCAAATGAACTGCAAATAATAATCATTGTAAATATTGTAATCCTTTGTTATCTTTAACGTCAATAACACAATTTTTTAACATAAAACGGTTTTATTATAATGTTTAACAAAAAATTCGTTCAAATATAACCTTTGGTATATGCCAGTACTTTTAATAAATGCAATGTTACCCGTAAATCGTTATTAAAACAATATTTTCTCTGTAAGTCTTTGTATTAGATGTGTTCGATGTACCTACGTTTAGTATTGTAGGTATATCGTTTATTAACAGCGCCGTGATACCACACACACACACATACACAAAACAAAATAAAAAAGTAATTATATTGAATATTTTATGTAAATTTATATATTTTGTTGTATAAATTACTGTTGTACATTTTATTTTTATTAATTTTCAAACAGTTATGAACTTATGACCGAATAAATTCACAATTTAAAAATGATTGATTTGTAAGACTGATTTGTTTATGTTATGGAAGTAAGTTTATTAGTTGATTAGGAGGAACCTTCCTAAAATAATATATTGTTATGGTATTATACAACTATAGTGTTTCCACAGCATTATTAGTGTACATTATTTTTTTATTGAATGTGTCTTAAACAGGCCGTACTTTGTATATACTTTCAACTATTACAGAGTTACACGTATATTAAAATAAACAATATGATCCGTATTATAACATCTTGCTCGATGGTTTTCATATTATAAATAGTTTATAAATATTAAATATTATGACTATAATATATAAACACGAACCGCCGCGAATATGTTGGCATTTGCACTACTTATAGGTATGTTCCACGCGTATCATTAAGGATTACAAACTCGGTAATGACGACGCCGTTATTATAACTCAATGCCGCATTTGAATCGTTCAAGTGGATTCGTTTTAATTAAAATTTAAAACCGTTTAAATTCGAATTCAGCTCAAATATTTTGTGTTTGACATGAATACCGGTTGCGCATCGCCGCAGACTGAAAAAAATAAATAAAATACCCTCTCACTCGTGTGTGTATAGAATTATTTTTTTCCCGTTCACGTATTCGTTTGGTTTTTCAAAAAAAAAAAAAAAAAGAAAAAGAAAAAAAGCCTGAAAACCAAATCATAAATGCGTTCATCGGACCGTTGAATTCAATTCTATTTCGTTTGTTCGTCGGTCGGTGGTTTTTTTTTTTTTTTTTAATGACTACCTACCGTCGAATCCGAAAGCTTTCGCGATTTATATTGTTCGAAATTGAAATCGTTTTTCGATAATAGCGAATCGAGACATACCTACGCCACGCGCGCGTGTGCCGTGTTGTACGTGTATAGATCCGCGACACGATATTCAATTCTATATTATTAGATAGGCAGGAGGTATACCTGCAGCAATGACGTGTAATATATAGTAATTTTATACGTGGCCGCACGTGGTGCCGTCTTAAGTATACGCTACACACGCGCAATGATTATGGTAAATACCACGCGACCGTAGGTACCTAAATAGTGTATATACATATATACCACTGCGTGGCGATCGTTTGGATATCGCATAGAGGTATACCTATCTTATTTTACGACTTATATAGTTACATAATACGTGCATATGTATTTATGTGCAGGGTCTTATAGTGGGTTCGCTTAAGTACAAATTGCCGTCGATCGGTCGTGTGTGTGTTGTTAGTCTCGTTGTTGGCGACGGCGTATTTTTTCTTCTTCGTATGGCAACATCGATGTGTTATACCTACACCGTTGTATTATCGTTTCGGTTAAACTCGCGGCCACGTCTCCCCGAAGGTGTTGATGTGACCTTATTATTCGTCATATTGTATAACGTGATACACCCTATAAATGAATATAAAATAATAAAAAAATAATCGACGATATTATTGGTTCACGACCTCGACGGTCGGGTTCATGTATCTATCTGTACGATTTGCATGTTATCGCTCAGCCAGTATAATATGACCAAAGCGTATGTATTTTATCGAAAAACACTCGATACTTGGAAAAGGTCACACGCTTATTATAGGGCATATCTGACTTAAAACCGACCTGCAAAAACAGTTATGAATTTATTTATCATCTTACTTTATCCCATAAGGTTTCCTGATACATTATCACCACCTAGTCACACCCCTATTTGGCCTATAGTCCGTTTTCCAAACATTCTTCGATAAACCAGTCACCTTGTATTATTAATTGCACTGGTAGTCTGTACAGTTTTATAACAGTACCCAAATCTTATATAAAATAAGCGTTTGCCAAATATATAACGCTATATGTCTTAGATACAAATATTCTGAATTTTTCATGGTTCTCAAGTCTAAAAAAAAAGCCTAGCCTAGTAGCCCCTAGTTATCGACATTTAGACAAATTGTTATTTATATTTATAAATATTCATTACACAATATACATTCAATATCTATTTTATATTTATTAAGCAATCTGAGTAGCTGACAACCACACATTTCTGTTGTAAAATATTATATGGTTGGCCGGTTGGATCATATTTATTTTATCGATTTTATAGTTTTTTTTTTTTTTTGTGAGGGGGTAGGGGTCTAAGTCATCTAAGACCTTTTATTTGCGCCAATGACTATAAACCAAACTAACTAATCCCCATTCAATATACCTTATCAATTTTATAATGAAAATTATGAGTACAATTTGACACTATTAAGTTAAATTAGATCAATTTAGGATAACAATTCCAATGAATTTATCATAGTTTTTTGACGACTTGTAAGCGTGTAACACGTTAATAAACATGTGTGTTGAGACTTGAAGCTAATCTATACCTATAATATATTTACGTTAAACGTTAAATTAAACAGGTAGTTATCTAATATTCATTTATATTTTTTCACTCGATTTCTAATTAATTAACTTTAAATAAGAATGATCTTAATAGACTAACAATATTTTTACAGTTTTTATCAATATAATGTTTTTGAATTAATTTTATTTTTTTGAATAATTTCTATGTAATATCAGTTATATCATTATTTAAATAATAGTGATTGTTTTTGTAACTATACGCACCGATGATATCCTATCATGAAACAGCTGACAAAATGTTTGCTGTCATGATTGAGAATTTTAACTGAAGTAAAATTAAAAGAAAAACCCTTTTATTTGATCCAACTCAATTATTCTTCAAAGACATCAATAATGAAAGCGAATCATGTTAATTTTCCAATATTTTTTGTGCTATGAAGACGTTTCACATACTGATCGTGCAGTATAGGTATATATAGCATGCATATTAAATTATAATAATCGTTGTGCATAATATAATAAGATCATGAACATTTCTCAGGAGCTCCTCGCGACCTTAAACATGGCTCGAACACAATGTTTTAATGAGTCAAAGAATCGATAAACGACGAGAATATAATAATTTATCTTACTTAATTCTTCAGCAGACTCACGGGCGCGCTCGCGTTTACTTCCGCTTCGATTTTACAGTATTCCGGTTATATTTTTAACGACTGCTGTAAAACCGCTTTCTGTCATTTTATATAATATTACTATCTAATTTTACTGCAGCGTGCGTCTTTATAAATAATATAATATAATGTACGATGTACGTGCACAGGTAATCTGACAAAATATCGTACACACAACGGCGTTCATTAGTACCGAAAACTAATTATCCACACTATTTACCGACGGCAGAACTGAGATGTCGTCGTTGTCGTCGTCGGAGTTTATTATATTATTATTTTCTTTCATCATTCCGGGCTCTTAAATTTAAGTCACGTGCGTCATACATCCTGCTACTATATATCCTCCCCATATATTTTCTGCACACACACACACACACACACACACACACACACACACACACACACACACACACACACACACATTTATATAACATATATAACGATGTTATTATCGCGTAATAAACGTCTGCCAGCCTGCAGCTAACGCACATCTAAACGTATTAATTATTGTATTGTATTAAACGAAACTTTATCCAATATAAAGTCTACGCGAGTTTTGAAGTCGGGCAAAGCTATTAGTGAACTATACGGTTATACATATACGTTTTATTATTGTTATTTTTTTTTTTTTTTTACTCGACTCGTAATTCCGTCTTATTTAATATGTTTTTAAAACGTTAACGTTAATAATAAATAAAAGTTTAATGTAGAAAGAGGGAATTCGATTAAAAAAGTTTATATTTTTTATTATTTTTTTTTTTTAAAAATCCATCGAATAACCGTTTCATAAATGTCTAAGATATTTTATAAATCCTTTTGCTGTAATTTAATTTTCTATCAAGTGTTATAAATTATGGGATTCAACGCTTCATAATAGATTATGAGCTTAAAAGTTCGTTATTGTGTTCCGTAGTCTCTTTTTAATACTACTATACAAACAAATGTACGCTGTAACACTATTAAGTTCTATATATATGATATTATAATATTGTTCATCGACTAAAATATCGGACGCTGGATTGCCGCCGACCGTCATTAAATAATATAATAACTACTGAAAAATAGTAGAAACAATTAAAACGCTGCAGTGACTTAGGAGTTACGATAAAATTATAATAATACAATATAAGTGTAACGTACAACTTTAATTACTTAGGTATTTTAATTATTCGAGTGTGATCACAGTGACGTTCGAAGGGGATATATCTCCCCTGATAGGCGTTTTTCTGTCTGGTTTTTGTCGTGGTTACTGTTTATTCTATATATATGAAGTCGCTGGTAAATTCTGTAAAATAATGGAACAGATTATAAATTAGATTTCTATAAAAACTGGAAATACGAATTTCCACCTAAATTAAAGCTTTTCATTATAAATTATAATTTTATTAATATAAAATTACATTTTTATTGCTTTGAATTATGACATACTCCCCCTCCACCAAACCAAATTCCTGCGCACGCTACTGAATGTGATGGGCGATGATTGGTATATCGTATATCTATATTTGTTTTTGAACAACATGTGTTGCAATATCAGTGTATATTTATTTTATATATTAGCAAGTAGTCTTACTATGTTAATGCAAAATTCGTTTAACTTAAACTTTAAACGAAAAAAATATGAGTAATGTGGTCATATTTTATATAAATTATAATTACATAATGTTTATTATGACGACATCGTGGGCATGCCGAAGGGGTCTTGGGGTTTATCCACCCACCAAACTGTCAGATGGCTATTGTTATTGTTATTATTTTTTATTTTTATGAAGCAATCGCTTATAAGTTAAATATTTTATACTCAAATATAAGCCTCCCCTCACGAAAAAAAAAAGGAAAGAAAAATGAGATTCTTGGCACGTCTCTGCAGTACGTAATTATTACAATTTTAAAATGAAATGTTGAGTTATTTCGTGTAATCTAAAATAAAACAGTAGCATTCCACTGAAATAAATTGTTTTAACTGTACAATTATTTGGGATTTTGTGTTTAATAATTAAGTAAATTAATTTACCTATTCAATTTGTAAAATCGATAATACAAATAAATAGCTTGTAGTTATATAACTGATAACAGAATTCAAATAAAACACATAAATTCAAAATTAAATTCTTACCTAACATTAAATATAATATTCGTATATTATAAGAGCGCAACTACAGTCAACGATAGATTTTAGTTTTTAAATTGCATTACATTAATATTCAATTTTCTTAATAAACTGTACATTTTGTACTTAGGTTTTATATTATTTAAATTAATATTTGCTTATCGCGTTTCTATGAGTAGTAATGATAATTTCACCAACAACTTAGTCGCTTTCTAACTTCATAATAGTACAATTTTGGCGCTATGAAAATGTATACTCTGGGAATAGTTTTTGTACTTTTACGTTATTAATTTAATAGGAAATACGTTAGTAATAAATAATATAGATATTTACCAAATAAAGGATGCCTTTCGAAAAGCGACGAAAGACCTAAGTACAATATTTCACGTATAAAATATCTACAGTCATATGTCGATAACATTATAAAAACATTTTTTAAGTATCACTGGTCTAAAATGTCCTTGATATTTAAATTGACAAATTTACATTACATGAATAGTGATAAAAGGCTTAAAACACATTCTAAATAAAAAAAAAACACCATTATTATATCAGAAATATATCTAAAAAAAAATACAGTTGACTCAACGAAAAGAAAATGAGATTGTTGTAAAACAGCTGATGTGCAATTTTCCAGTATTAAGTTTTTATAAAGCTTCAAATACTCTGGAGATCATCTATATAACCTATACCGTGTAAATTCTTAATCTCGTTTTAAGCCAATGGCGTATTATCTAACCCACTGATGATGTTATAGAAATAAAATAACTAACAACACAACGAAATTCCAACAATGTCTAATCGATGAGTTTTTTTTCTCAACGTTTGTCGATTAGTGATTAAAAAAGTTACCATTAAAACAGACGTTAGTGTTGATGTTAATATACATTGAAAATTCCGTTTAACAACATTTTCTGTTAAATAAGTTAAATATAGATATATATCTAGAATAAGTTGAAATAATTTTGAGAACCAAAAAAAATTAGAACCAAATTTGTTTAATTCTTTTTAACGAATTTCTCTATAATCCGAATTTTTTTGTTTCCTTTAAGACTTTGTATCAGTTCGTACTAGGAAAGTTTCGCCGTGATACATAATACAGCTTTTCCTATTACCTAAAATATACCTAAATATTAATTATTAAAAATTTAATTAAAATTAAGGATATTTTTATTTCTCGCCGTGGTTAAGGTACAAACTTTTAAAGTTCATAAATAATATTACTAACGATATTATATCGTTGTAATAACATCATAAAATACTAATAAAATAGTATATCTCTATATAACTTACATATTTTATTATAGGAAACGTTAAATAAAAAAATGTTTACAGAATCTGCGAGACAGTCTCTAACGAGTTGAATTCAATATTTACCACGTAGAATCGTTTTTTTTTTTTTATTTAAACCCCGGCGTAGTAAAATATTTCACAAAAAGACGCCGTTTACGAAGTCTTAACGTTCGCTGTAATCTCAACATCACCAGGAAACGCATTATGTACCTGGTATTCGCGTCCGACCATCGCCTCCCACAACTAGGGGGTTGTTTTGAATTTATTCCCGATCGTGCTGCAGATAATAATGTTTTATTTACGCTCGCGATACTCGGTTCCACTTGAGTACTGAAATATATATATATATGCATTTTTAAGTGAAGGCAGTTGTAGATCATCGGTTGTACAAATCAGAATTATAGCTCCACAAAGGGTTTTTTATTTTTAATATGTCAAAATCGTGATTTAAATTACAATTACCTTTGATAAATTAATATCAGTGTGACAGTTTTAACGAGTGTATAGAACCAGATCTTTTGTGGTAAGTACCTACTGCGAGTATTACCATAAAACCCTGTTCCATTATAGCTAACTTTAGATCTCTTCTTTTGGCCAAGCTTTTGTCTGTAACAATACAAAGAAATCCGTGGAAAACTTCGACGACAAAAAGAAAATCACCGATTTTGTCTTTAATCATATTTAATGCAAAAACTTAAGTTGCTTACTCTTGTGACGGCAGCTCAATACTCATATAGTAATATGTCATACCTTTACAACTCTGGTAATTAATATCGTTATTGCAAATTTGTCAGCTAAATTAGTTTTATTTTTTAATTAAAATATTTATATTTCAGATTAACTTTAGAGGACATCAATTATTGACGTTATAATTCTTATAGTTACTCGTAAAATAATAATCATTACTATACTCAGTATAGTATTATTATTTGAATAAACGTTACAAAGATAGCTCGAGATCTGCATGTCTGAAGGGTCTATAGCTAAAACTTATACATCATAAGGATGCCGTGGTCTTGGTATAAGCAACCTAATTAAACAAAGTGGTCAACTATTTAATGTATAAGTGTAGATAACTTATTGTTGGCCATCCCTGATTTATGATTTTTCTACCCAGATAAATAGAACACCGTAAAACCCGCAATTTATCAGCTGTGTCTTGAGAATACCAAGTCTGACAGATTTTATTATAAAGTTGAATATATAATTTTTACTGAATTAATATTGAAGAAGGTAATTATATGATTAGTTTGAAATACCTCTTACTGCATGATATTTATAACGAACTCAAAAATAAAAAACACACGTACTACATGATTTGAATTATATAGAAAATTAAATATAAAAAGTAATACATTTTGGGTCTCAGATTCAAAGTTTAAAAAAAAATTATAGTTAGTCCAGCGTCTTTATAGTATATAATCGAATCTTTAAGTTTGATTGATCCCAAAGTTTTGGAATAAACCCGAAAAGTGTAAGAAGTAAAAGTTTTGAATTATATTTTATTATTATTATACATTTATATAGGTAGATCCATAGAAATCAGTAATTTTGGTTTTAAATAAATGTTGTTTGGACTTTATACCGCCATAACTCTCTTGTCGATCGCTCCGAGCACAGTAATGAAAAAAAAAAAATCGTTTGTCCGATTGTGACGTGTACCTCTATAGTCTATATGCAACTGACCCTCATCACTCATCAGTATATTTAATAATTTACTTCGTTACAAAATTATAATTTTTATTTATTTGTTAAATATTATTTTTTCGCAACGTTTAACGATATGTGCGTGAGTGGGGCTAGCTGAAATAATATAGGTATAAATATAAATATTGAATAGCCGTTTATTTCGTATAAAATTCCCACCTTCCCGGCCGCCATCGTCATAAAAATTAAAAAAAAAATATTGTTTATAAATACTACACGATACGCGGTGCATACAGTGTCGATTTAAAGAGGGACATGGAGGTTAAATGCACTGCGGCCTCAACGTTGAAGTTGTTTTAGAGACCTCAGGTTGATGAGCAAGATTTTCTGACTATATTAATGAATTATTAACGACAGTGAATAATGATCAAGAAAAAATAGTCTTAAGAAATTACTCACACCTGTCAATTCTATATACCTCCTGTTATTGTCTCAGTTTTGTACCTACTCGTGATTCGATTTAATGGAACACACGAGATACCTATATAGTTGAATTGATAAACTCTTTTTTAAAACCATCATCACTTTTATCAATCACCGAAAAATATATAATTTAGGTATTGGTAATTATAAATATACATTTTTTTGTCATATAGTGCAACCGATATTATTTGTTGCACCACGGCCTCTCGAGAATCAGATCCTGGTGTATCATCATATCCGATATAGTTTCGACTGGTGACTTCCTCTGATGGGTGATCGCTAATTGTAAGGATCGTGTAAGCTGATTGGGCGTTAGGTGGTACCACGTGCGTCCGATTTTTACAATACCTATGGAGTTCTGTGACAATGTCACTCGAGTGACTGAAAACTGAAAAACTTGAATATGATTCAATTAAAACTAGGTTATCGTGATTATTGTTAGTATCATTATTTTTCAGCAAAATATTTCTGATTTAGACCGCTGACTCGGCACGCAGGAGCGCGAAATATAATGCAGATTCCGACGAGAACCTCGACGCTTCAGGGTCTTAAATTATATTATATTATTTATACTCGCATATAATATATATATATATATATAAATAATATTATGAACTAACGGCTAGAATTTCTAACGGAAATTTAGTGAAATATTATCCGCGTTTCTCGGCATTCAGCGGGTATTATAATATTAATTTACACAGTCTATGCGAAAAGTTTATCCAGTTTTTATAATTTATAACGCTGAGACCATAATCTTCAAAACGACCGCGTAGGTAGTAATTATTATGTTGCACAGCTCATCAATAGTTCGCAACTGTCTAGTCAAATTATACACTTTACAGCAATAGTCCGGAAAAAATCAAAATGCATCTTACCCAATGTGAGCCGCTTCCCAAGGCTTGCCAAGGCGTTTTGCGCTTGAAGGCAGGCTACTTCACCACTTCCCTTCATGGTTTCAGTATGAAAACATAGTTTTAAATATATTTATACATTGACTGCTGCTGTTACTGTTATAATATATCCGTGTAGTTATATCATGAAATACAGAAGTACAAATTGTATTATCACATAAAATAATTGTTATACCTATTATATTATAGATTATAAGTTATAATTTATAGCACATAATATGACATTTACAAATTATGAGAATTATAATTGAATTATAACTTATAAATAACTTTAAACTTTGTACTTTGTATCACATTAAAATAACAAAAATAATAAAATAATAAAAACAATTATTAAAAAACAATGTATGTATGGTATATTTAAATTTTTTTATTGATCTTGAGTACAAATTTGGCTTCAAAGCTGAGCCTTATCGCATTATACATATTAAAACATGAAAATAATATCTAGTATACTAAACATCAACCTGTATAGTGTTTAAATAATATAATTTAGATATAGATATTTTATACAATAAAACAAATTAATTTACAGTAGGTATAAAGATGGTTATTTGTGCGACGCAATAATTTATGTTTATACTGTCTTAACTATTTAAGGTAAGAAATAGATTTCTTGTTGATTTTTGATTATATAAGTATCGCATGGTATTCGATTTATCTTTTTTTTCATATATATTGTTGGTTTAAAAAAAATCCAGAGATATATGATTCAATACCTACTTATTGAATTGATAAAATTTCTTGAAATAAATGTGACGTTTGTATTTGTTTCTGATGGGTGTATGGTGGGAAGGGGGGCAGCGGGTCTATGGCCCCCGTCGCGTTTACACGTCAAATGTGTGAGTTTATTAGTTATTTAGGTTTCTATTTTTCCGTGGAAATTGCAGTTCTAGTCTGTAAAATTTGCATCGCGACCCTCCGGGAAACGACTTGACGTCCCTGCGGGGTCTCGCGAGCACTACCAGGTTAAAGTCAACCGTCTGCAATATTAATTTTTGGAAAACGCACGTTTCATTACGGTAAATATCGCATGAAAAACAAATTAAGTATCGATTTGCGGACATAACCGTATAATATTTATTTATTTTAAAACGGGCCGTGGCCCAAAGTGCAAAATAACAAATTTATTTATTATAATACAAAATTGTATAAATTTAAAAACTAACAGTATAGAAAACAATAGTGTATGGAAATAAAAAAACAAAAAAATTTACAAATAATAATTAAAAATTATATGTAGTGGTCGGTTATGGGAATAATTTGTTGTACACAGAGGTATAAAGAAAGGGTTGATAGAGTGAACCTGGACACAAGGAATTTTAAAGTTGACCTTAGAAAGTAGCACTAGACAGTCAATTGATCTATTAATTAGTGTATGAAGGAAGAAATATTCAATAAGACCTAAAAAACCTTTCAAGCTGATTTATATCACTCGCAGTGTGAGGATTCCATTACACCGGCAACCAATTCTTTGACTTCATCATTTGGTATACTTGCGAGTCGGCTTACAACATAATTACAGCATATTCTAAAGGAGATCTGGCAACCGCACAATATAATGCTTTTAGCGGAGCAATCAACTTAAATTTGTCGCAAATCCGCTTGAGAAATCCTAGGTCTTTTAAAGCTTTGCAGCATGATGTATCTATAAGGTATCAAAAATTTAGATCACTGGCATAGATAACTCCAAGATCTTTTACCTCATTTTCTTCAATAGTAAGATAGGAGCCATGAAGTATATATTTGAATTTTAAGTGAGTAGGACTTCTATTAAAAGTCTTTGAACAGTATTTAGAGAGATTAGAGTCCAAACCAATATTAACAGCCCAAGCATTTAATGCATTTAAGTCACTTTGGAGTTGGGGACAATATTTTACTGAGAGAATTTCTAAAAATAGCTTCAAATAATAGGAGTTTACTGTGATGATTAACTTTTTTTAAACTATTAGTAAACAGTGTAAAACCTAAACTGACCTAACCTTGAGGTACTCCAGATGATGAACTTAACACCTGTAATTTGACATCAAATATTTTAACGAATTGTTTGCGATCGAATAAATAGGACCGAAACCACAATAACAAAGTCTCACCCAAACCACTACTGGTAAGGACATTCATTAAAACTATGTGGTTTACCCTATAAAAAACTTTACTGAAGTCAGTGTAAATTACATCAACTTGATTTTTATTTGCAGAGGCTTCAAACACATAATCAGTAAACATTACACAATTTTCCTATGTGATTTACTCATATGATAGTTATTGGTTTATAATTAGCTACATTGGAAACGTCATGTGATTTAAATACCGGCGTTATGGAGCTAATAGTTTAAGTATTTCAGGATAGATTCCTGAATCAAATTATTTCTGAAACAGAAGTCATATTGGGAATGACAAAGAAGATCTGAACGAAAATAAGAAATCACCAGAAATACCGTCAGGGCCAACAGAATTTTTCACTTTCAAATGAGGTAACCCGTTTTAAATATGTGGTATATCAAAAAAACAGTTAATATAGGAAGGTCATAAACAAGGGGTTGATTCAGTTAAGGCACATAGTTGATATTAGAGCTTGGATATACAGAGTTAACGTGTTTTGAGAAAATTTCAGCTACTTCTTTATTACTTTTACTGATAACACCATCGTGCTTTACTGACATAGGGATAGACTGCCCTGAATTATTTTTCCTAACAAAATCCCAGAATTTAGAAGGATTAGTTCAAAAAAGTCTCTTCAGTAGATCTGATGAAATTGTTGTAGCATTTTTTACTTAAGTATTTAAATTTTGCACGGAGAAAAGATAATTTTTGATAATCATTTACGCTATTTATGTGAGCTTTTCTTTTTTGAACTACTAAATCAATCAAATCTGTAGTATACCACGATGGGAAATTTGACGACCTGGAAAATTTAACATAAGGACGTACATGTTGGAGAATGGAATTATATTAAACGTGATGCATAATGTATATTGTATACTTATTGTAAAATAATAATGAACTGGGATGAATTTTTTTTTTTATGTATTGACCGTGACCTATACAATATGGTGGTCATTTCAAGAGTCATCGACATAAAACCTCAATTTATTAGTAAATTTCGATTAAGTTTATTCGGAGCGAATAAATTGCATGCCGCGGGCAATGTACATAATATACTGCAAAATATAAATGTAATAAATTTTAGTCAATACATTAAATATTCGTTTGTACAATAAATTTCGATTGCTTTGTGTACTATTAGGTATATACTCAAAATAAGATTAAAAATATTGAACTTCATATTTTTTTTTTATCAAATCTAGTCAAAGAGCTGAAACACAATAAGCACACACAGCTGATCCTTTTAAGAGGTGGAATGAAATTTTGACTAAATGCAATTTGAATGCAGGCAATTTATTACCACCGCCTGCAGACATCCAGCTGCGGGCTATATTTTAGTCATACATAAAGACACCGAGCTCCGATAATCAGCGGAGAATTTCGTTAGTTATTTCAGTAATATACTTTTTTATGATAATGTACCTATGTTTTTTTCAGGTCTGTCCGGTGAAAACGTACGGGCGAATCCCTCGCCGTATACATCAGCGTTTATATTATTGTTGTTTGCATTACTACAGTTGCGTCGACGACAAACCACAAAATATCGAATTGTGTCAAATACGTCCACACCCATGGATAGCCGTTAAATCCGCTTGAAAAATCTTGGCTAAAAATATAGCTTTCCATTGAATTTCGCGTCGCTTACGGGGTGTTTTTTTTCACTCCAATGGCCGCGCGTCAACACGCCATAAACAATTTATATGACTAATGGATTCGTTGGAAAACTAAAAACCAAAAACATGTCTGAGCGTTTTTAAATTTAAATTTTGCTTACGCATTTATTATTATTCGCATGTGTGTGTATATGTGTATAATATGAAGTCATTTCAAATGCGACAGACAACGAGAGCGCATTTTTAATTAGACGACTGACGCAGTACGTACACACGTGAGAGTTTTCGCGTTCAACTTGCAATATTAATCGTACAATACGGGACGCGAGTAATATTATATTGTGCGTATAATATAAATGTTTGAAACATATTCGTTAGCGTTTGGATTACGGATTTCGAAGTGCAAAGAACAAAGAGGCGTGACTGCCTATAAATACAATTTGTATATAGTTAAGTACAAACTATTTTGACGTATTTATATTTTATAATATATATTATATAATTTATTGGGCGACTGACTATAATGTATTTTGGATTCGGGCGCGTTGACTCTGAGAAGATGATTGACGGGGTTGAGTTATGTGTACCTATAAACGGTATTGTTGTGCCAGTCAATAATTATTCATTAATTGTGATTCGTTACCGATATATAGATTTATACGGGCCCTTGGGAAATAAACGGTTTTTTAAAACTCCTAACGATATTTCTGAACTCTATAATAAACACAAAGTATGGTTGAAGAACTGGTGGAATATTTAAGAACGTGCTAACTGCCTTGTAATACGAGTACTTACCTATACAATAATGCATTAATACAAACTCTGATTTTTGAATTTGTTACGTATATGTACCTATATTATTATCAAATATTTAAAAACCATTATTTAGCTACATGCACTGTATAGGTACTCATCATGAATGATATTAGGGTTTTATTGGTAAAAAGATTTAATTATTTGAAAATTATACGATCCAGTGCCTTCCTAAATATTTTATATTTCAATTTTGAAACATAATAATATATTAAAAGAATTATAAAATTTAATTTTTTTTTGAAAAGTTAAACAGTAGAACAAATTCATCTGCGCGTAAAATGTATTATGCGTTTGTTATTAAGATGAAGACAACGCATGCGGGTATAACGTCATCTTAAGTATACTTAAGAATTCCAAAAGCAGAAAATGAATAAATTCGATAGGCATTCAAAGATACGATGTGTGCATGAGGTGAATTATTCTGTATATTTGAGTATGTTTATTGTTTATATATATACTTATAACTTAAACTATGTTATGGCGAAAGACTAAAATTAAGAAATTACGATATTTCCGAACTATTAAACTGTTCGTGTAGGAAAAACTACAGGAAACTATCACGGTTTTGTCTACTGTAGGAAAATCGATCGTTATTTTCAGGCAATGTTGTATTTAGTAATATTTCCTAATTCCTAAGTAATCACTATAATTCCGGACTTTTCCAGTGAAAATTAATAAAAATGTTTATTGAATGTGCTTGTTTAATTAAAAAAGGTCCTGCGCTGTAAAATCGATTTATCTTATCATTACAATAACATACTTTCGGGTTAGGTAATATTATGTCGGCGATCGTTCAAAATTAAGTAATAGACAGCGGTCCATTTGTATACAATCAAAACATAGATTCTATATTATAGTAGGTAGGTATACAATATAAGTCGAGATAACGGACAACTTATTTGTTATAATATTTTTTGTACAAGCGCATGCGTACTAGCATATTGCATAACAAACAGTTATTTAGTCGACCGATTTTTATAAGGACTGTTTTGCGTTATTTTACATTTCATTTAAATATTTCGTTAAACAAAATTATCAATATTATTGTCTACCAGCAGTTTAAATTATGGTTATTTCCTGTTAATAGTTGTTATTAATGTTTTAACAATATATTTAATTTTTACTAAGTGGTCTAAAATATATTGTCTGTTAGTGCCTAATTATAGACATTGACCACGTCGCCTACTAAAGTTATGCGTTAATGATATTAGCTAGGTATATACGTGTATATATTGTATTATTTATATTATCTGGTATCCTGCAGTTTGATCCAAAATATTTAACACGAATAATAATATTTCGTTGTAATGAATGAGATAGAGGAAATAAAACTGAAGCCTCAGTATGGTTGATCGGTCTTTTCATTGACGACAACCATGCTGATTCGACGTAGTGTTGGATGAAAATGTTTGTTTATTTTTCATGATTATGCATAGTATTATGTATTTATGTTTATATATTATATTACTGCATTCGTGATTTAAGTGTTCGGTAGAGCACTATTTGCGGAATAATAAAACAGGCATCAATGACAGAATATACTTCTATATTCTTCACCACAGTGTTCAAAAACTATATATATATATATATATATACATATATTATAAACAATATAAAAATAAAATATAACAGCGTAGGTATATCTACTATACTTTAAAACACATACCCGACGCAGCTAAGTACAGTGAGTAGGTATATATGTATACATACAAATATAATAATAATACACGCCTGGCGCACGAAAACCGTTTTGTGTAAATAATTTACAGGTGTACTCTTTTATCCTCTAAAAGGACGCATTTGTGTGACGAAATGTCTGGGTAAAGGATATTTTACAGTTTATTTCTCATCCCCCTCGCCCCCACTGACCTGTGCACGACCGCCCCGAAGGCTCCGAGCTACGGCCAAACAGCGTCGCGACGATTCACAAACAAATTGTATATACCTTCAAGTATAAAAAAATATTATACCATGCACTCTACGTTATCATAACATTATATTATGATATTTTTCTGTTCTTTTTTAATATTGTGATTCGCGTTATTAACTATATGGTCAGGTTATACCTACCATTGACCTATAAAGAAATGGACTGATAACAAAGAGAGAGGTACCAAAATTATTAGATAGAGATAGTTTACGACCTAAAATCATCACGTATATAATATTAGACCCATTAATAGCGAGAGAGAGAGAGAGAGAGAGAAAGAGGTTCAACAACAGACATAACAAAATGTTTAGAAAAAATATGGCGTATAGATACACTTCAGGTCCTTTCATCAGATTATGTACAAGTATTGCAAATACTATATTATAAATCTTTTGAATCTTTCCAAAAATTTGTTTGGTTCTTGGAACCTTGAAACCTTATATAGCAGGATATGGGTGTGGGTGGAAGGTTGTTGTGGACGTGGAGTCCATGTACTAATATTCTTATGGCTATGCGTTATATGGTCATACGGAGAATTATACGTCTTGTGAATTTTGGTGTATAAAATAATATTATTCGGTGTAATATATTATACAGAATGTTCACGATAACACTTAGATATTATACTCCAACCTGGTGACGCCGGATTGTGTGATGGGACTTTGGGTAGGAGATTAGGCTCGGTTGTTGAACTTACGCGTTTTGTGAGACATTCAAAGTTTTGACCATTTCGGCGCGTTTAACACCAACCACCGCAGCGGCGATAGTATTTTTAATCATACATTATCAAGAGTCAAGAAGTGTATACTTCTATGAATATCCCATTATGTATCTCTTTTTCAAAACATCATTAAAAATTACGATTCTATGTCCCCGCGCTCGAATGTTTAGTTTTACCTTGGAGAGTGATCGCTCTGTATACCTACTACATATTAACGTGTTTGTAAAAATAACGTTTTACCCACGATGTATTTAATGTTCAGTTCGTAGTGTATTCATAAAATATTATAATATTATGTACGTACATTATATTTTAAAGTATAGATAAAATGATAAGGAGATCATAATTTCTTAATATTATCAAACCGAACGATTAGAAATATATATCAGTCAACGGCTATGTGTATCGAAATTATTATGAGTCGATACCTTTAGCTTAAATTGACGAAATTGTACAGGTACCTATAATACGTTTTATTTATAAGGAAATGAATCGATAGCTGATGAAATGTTAATCATTACCTGTATATTAATTATTATAATTTTTTACTTATAAGATGTATTATTGACTTATTATTTGTTTTATTGTTTATGTTTAAATTTTGTGTTTACGTTATTACTGGACATCTATAAACTATACATATTTTAGGTAGGTACATAACTCTTATATTTAAAATTTAAAATATCTAATTTATGTTAATATAACTTCAAATTAAACACAATTCTTAAATGTTACTTTAAATTGTAATTGATTTTTGGTGTTTACTTAAAAAAAAAAAACCTCATAAATATAGTCGACGGAAATGACTCTCATTATTTATTTAGTATGATAGGTTCCTGCCGTAAAAATCATTACATTTTCCTTTAAATTAAATTGAATACATTCTTAATTGTATTTTTATCAAATTCAAAAGGGTCGTATACTTTAATGTTATAGAATTTATTGATTTTTTTTTTATAATATCGTGTAGGTAGGTATATAATATTCTATGTAAGTAGACCTTTGTAATATTTTCGTTTCACTCGTATATGTTCGAAAATGTAATAACATTTAAGCTCGCTTGTCGTATTTTGCACCGTAGTTGTACCTACTGTGTTACATGTTTCAATTTAGTGAAATGTACAACATGTTGTATAGACCTATGTGATTTACTGATAATTTCTGTCTGAAATAGATTACATCCGAGAATTCGATTTGTTTGTTGTCAAAGTGAAATCCTAAACAGAATGACCCCGGTCGTATGATGTAGGTAAATACATATACGACAATGCGATAATAACATTTTCAAAGTTCATTGTTTGACCGTATAATAATTTTTCGTTTGTCTCTCCGCTTACACGGTGGATGAAAGTTGTATAGCTGCTATTATGTTTAAGTATAAATTTAATTAAACTCGTGCATGTGTGTAGGTACATTATTATTATTATGTAGTGATAAGGGTTAGCGAAACGAAAACGTCACGTGGAAAATATTTAATAAAGCACTCTATTAAGTATATTGTTGGAAGTATAATAATTTAGTGCCGAGATAAATAAACTAATTCACATTCCGAGCTTGATGTTGTTTATGTTATAATAATAATAATAATTATAATAATATATCGCTATTACTATAACGTGGTGGAGGTGTCTATAATTATATTTTCTATCTTCGATCTAAGGTATCTGCGAATTCTTAAAAATGTAATGTACGCCTCTGCGGATACGGGTGTAACGTTCAGTGTAAGGCGAGGTTGGGTTAATTATAAAATCGTTAGGTATTTTGTTAATTAACAATAACTTATCGTCAACTATAGATAAGACTATGGATGTACCTATATAATATCCATGGTGTGCCCCTGGCAGCATTAATTGTCCAAGTCAATACTTTTTTTGTTTAGTTTTTGATCCACCATTACCAGTATGATATATCATAGGTAGTAATATACCTATATTATACTGTATGGTTTTCAATAAATTTACATGTGAAATTAAAAAATGTATACGTCAATAATAATAATGGTTTTAGTGTTTCTCGAAATGTAAATTATTCCAAAGCTAATATTTGTGTGGTTATTACGAGTAGATATAACATTTTTATTTTATATTATTATAATATTATGATATAGTAATACGCATTATTCCCATTATATAATATAGAGTTAGAAGAGTATATGTATATTTAGATCAGGTATAGGTATAGCAGGAGTTAGGAGGACAATCACGTTGAGACTTCAGTGGCGGCTAGAATTTCACACTATCAACACTAAAAATTTGTTCACTGATCTTCAAATAGTGAATCCATAGGTTGCTAATAGTTATATAACCTTTGAAAGTTGTTTAAACACCTTTTCAACCATATAGCACACCAATCCATTAATATCTTTGTGAATCTCGTGATTAAAATATAAATATGTACCTCCATCGAGCCGCCGCCGCAGCTGTACGTTGTACGTCGTGCGAGTTTTTTTAATTCATCAACAACACAACGACGACGGTAGAAAAATACGGTTTTAAAAATGTAAAATATTTTATTCATCAAAATCTTATATATTGAAGTCGCCAAGTCAGTGAAATCCGGCGTGCGTCATATGTCAACCAGACACTAGAGCTCGAAGAGACGAGTTTTCACTTTACGCGTTGTACGTGCTCGCACTTTTATTATTTATTTTTTTTTTTTACGTCGACTCGTTTAATGAAAATCTATTGACGTTTCGTTACAGATGAATTGAAAAACAACTGGATAAAATCATATTTTCTGTGAGATTAGATTTTTATTGAATTGTTACATAATATCTACCTATATATGTGATGTATAAAGTTGAAATGTGTAAGTCTTCAATTTAAAATACGACGACAGAAAAATAAAATTTCAGTCACATAGAACTGTAGGCGTAAGTTAATTTTAAGTCTACAACCTCACTATATTAATAATATTGTATAGAAATATTTTTTTTCCTTTTAGTTGCAATAACTTATTGTTTATTTTCACGCCAATGAAGCCATTGTGTTTGTTCGTTTTTATTATTTTGTATCATGTTGCATGTGGTATCATGAGTCATGATGTGTGAATAATGATTATTTTATTTTCGATCATATACGAGATCAAATAAAGTAAATATCAGAATTGTTCTAATAGATTTGTTTGATGATATAATAATCATAATATATATTTTATAGTTATAATCGCAGAAACTAATATGCTATACAAGACTATTGTCAATAGTTATCAGTCTATATTATATATAAAGGAATCCCTATATCCCTTGGTCACGCCACAACTTGATAACGCTTTTACGAAAGGATTTCGCTGATTTTTTTTCCTGTTGTGTTCGCAACTGTCAGAACAAGGTTTGAATGAAAGACCACCGGAAATCTGGATGGAAAAAAATACAACAGTGGAGCCAACTGTTTAGCAAATAAATCTGAATAATAATATATTATTTTTGTTAATTTGAAGGTTTCTATTGGTTATGATTGAATATAATTTTAGAAGTGTATAATACATTTGGTCAAAACATATAACTTAGCGAAAATGGTATTTCTAACGATAATTTTTCGACCATTGTCTCGGGAACCTACACTTGTACATCATTAACAACGTGTTAATAAAATATTACGAAAGCACCTCTTAGAGTCTGCAAAATATACTGCTCGCTTAATCACGAGAGTGTCTCAAGGGCAAGGCCGGGCTACCTTCGTACCATCTAAGTCTGCACTAAGGAATCATCATCCATAATTCGCATTTTAAAGTGGCGCTTGCACAATTATTTCGAGATTCAAGATGATCGATGAACATTTTTAAGTTTACCTTACAACGAGTATTAAAAAACGAATTGAACAAAGTTTGAATCATATAGAATTGGCACTTTAAACGGGCGGTGAAGTGCACGGGATCAGCTAGTTATCACATCATATAATATTATATAATATCATGCTATAATATAGGCGTCTCATTATATTCATAAAAATGCGTACTATTGCCTGATTGACGTGTATAAAACTCTGCACGCAGCTGCTACTACACTGAGTTAGGTTTTTAAACCTTGCCAACTGATCCTTTAGACCATTTTAAATATTTTAAATTTTAAAGTGAAGCTGTACGAAAAAAAGATTATGTCACTTACGCCAATGTTTTTACGCCCATCACAAACCAATTATAAAGTCGATGATTTTTTTTAAAGTCCCTCGGACGTTTGTGCAGAAGAGGGTCGTTGCGTGAGAGCAAAAAATATTATTCTTTTTTCGCCTAGCTTATAGTATTATATTAGTATTGTAAACTTTATACCGACCGAGGTCCTAAGTTAATAATGGTTGTTTTTCTCATTAATTTCGATGGTTCGATACACAGTGCACGCAGCATGTAATTATGATAATATTGATTTGGTTTAATGTGTTTGGCATTACAAACGATTCAATTTAATAGGGAAGACTGTAAATTCTTAAAATATTACTAATATTACAAACATACTGTCCGTGGTTTTAGTATGATACGCGTATCGCGGTAGTTAGAATATCGATGAAAATACAGGATTGAAGTTGGATTTTGAGAGGCCATTTTCACTTATCAATATTCTAGAAGAATTCTCGAACTTGACTTCGATGTAGAGGTATAAACTGTATTTTATTATTTTGGAACTTCTTTATTACATTTTCAAAGAGCGATATGAAAGAGCATACAATGTATTGTATTTTATAAAATGCAATTGTTTGTATTTTTTTTTTTTTTTTTTTGTGATAAAATAAATTACAATATTCTATTCTCTATAATATGTGTAAGCATATCTGTACTCTTATACATTTATATTGAAGTGATCGAACTGCATAAATATAAAACAGCATATAATATTGATAAAAATAACATTGTAGTTTATTGTTTACTGCTTATTTTTGAGGACAACGACATGACGGATAAACAGTATGGCAAAGGATATAATATAGTAATTTGAATATTTGATATTTCAATATTTTACACAAACATTTAATTCTGCTATGGATCAGATCACATCATGTATGACATTTGAAAATAGATACTTTTAAATCAATGTATACTAATTAAACAGTACATCATATATGTAATCACATATACATATATGATATTATTATGTTTACTTACGAATGTATACAAAAGAGTACTTTGAATTGATTAATATTGTAATATGTGGATGCAGATTTCAATGGTTGTCGGTTCATATTATATACTCCGTAAATATATTGATATATATAATATTATAAATTGTATATTGGTTACGATTAGGGATGATGTTTCGATGCAATGGTATCTTTCCTACGGTTTTTAATAATAATAATACGAGGCTGCTAAATTTTTGTATTATTGAATTGGTTTTCGATATAGAACGTATATACGGCACCTTCATAACTATAATAATACTGTTGATAAGAAATGAAAAATTGCATAGGTACCTGCCTGAATAGACAATTGATCGAATAACGCTCACATTTGAGAAGTAATCATTGAAGTGTAAACTATACATCAACCGAATACAAAATGAAGGAAAAATTCTAACGTTATGTGTATGTTATTCGATACGAAAAATATTTTACTATCCCACTGCCTACATATATATTATATACATTATTGTTCTTTACGGTTTTTCGAACAATGGTATAAATGTATGTTTGCAGTGTGTGTACATTTTTTTCGTTCAGTACAAGTTTTATTTTTACGATTCGGAGATGATTAAATTTATATACGAGTATTGATAGTATACTGTTTTTTAAACATAATTACAATTTTTTCTTCAATCATATTTATACACCCAGTGATAATATTATTATATTATGCTTTATTTGAATTCAAAACTGTGATAGAAAAAAGTTCTATATGAAAAACTTCAATTCTATGTATTATAAAGAGAATATTATTGATAACTAAATTTTTATTCAAATATCTAAAACAATTTTTTAACGTATTTATATATAAATATACTTATATATATATATATATTTACGTTAGAACTTATTGAAACTATATATTATTATATTATGTTAGGAATATAATGTAATGAGATTATGAGATACGAAAACAAAAAAATCAATTATCAAATAAGTAAACAATTAGTGTATATATTATTTAATATTTTTTAACAGCAGGTAAGTCCAACAAGTTAAAAAAAAAATACTAAGCAGTGAATTATTTCTTAATAAACATGTATTATATTGTATACGCCTTTATTTAACCTATTTTGAAATACATTGAATTATTCATTTATGACCAAATATGTAAATATATGTAAAATAAACTTTGTTATTTTAATCAGGATTATATGTAACAAATGTATAACTTGTAAGATTTTGACTACCTTAATCCATAAAAAATATTATACATTTTTATAATAAAATTCAAACCATGTTTCGTAACCTACAGTCAGTTAGTCCTACAGAATTTATGTAACCTAAAATAATATAACTATGCATTGACAGTGAAGTTATAATTATTATTTAATCAAAATTAGTTAAAAAATATTGCAATAATAAAATATAAATAGCATGAAAACCAAATTAATTTGCATTCGTTGGTTAAAAGGGTTAAAACGTTTTTAATTGTAATTAAAAATTTAAAATAGCTTAAAACTACTTTTACAATTTAATTATTTAACTAAATTGAAAAAGGAGGACGAATATTTAAAGCATTCTTTAATAATGCATCTAAACAAATGTTATATTTCAGATGGTAAATCGTATACGAGAGAAACCAAGCTTCCCCTATTTGTTTTATACCATTGAATATTACTTAAATTTAAAACGTATACCTATTATACTTGTGTATTAAAATAATAATAATACGTTCAAAAAATATCCATTTCCTACGGCGAATAAAGTTTTACTTATTTTATGCTACCTAGTTGAAACAAAATCTTTAAAATCAAAAATTATAATATTAATATTGAATTCGGTATATTAAAAATGTACACACAAAAATAATTTATATGTGTACAGCTTAACACAATATATGCAATACAATTTGTTAAAAGGCTCTGTAACCTACTCCTATATACAACAGTTGGTCGACACTTTTAAAATTGTTGGTAAAAATATCATCTTCATATTATACATGT
The DNA here is from genome assembly GCA_027563435.1 of Nasonovia ribisnigri. Lineage (NCBI taxonomy): Eukaryota > Metazoa > Arthropoda > Insecta > Hemiptera > Aphididae > Nasonovia > Nasonovia ribisnigri. Next base: position 91,120 of record JANEHU010005137.1, read on the forward strand.
TAGATATCCCACATGACGATTAATTTATCGAATTCGGTGTGTTCATACGTCAGAGTGTTGAATTCTGCGAGAGCGTGAATATATTATATACATGTATATTCTGGTCGAAAAACTTTGGTAATGTCGTTTGACTAAAATATAGAAGCGTTATACGAACAATTAAATTCTGCACATATTTTCAACGACCGTGCGTGAGGCGAAATAGGCGGATGTACATTTCGCATAATATAATATAATAATATATGCACGTTTTAATTTTGATATGTAAATCGTTCACGACCGACAGAAATATACCGATAACATATTTCCACTTCCATTATCCCTTTCAAAACTGCGGCAATTATGCGAAAACCATTTAAACATAGTGGAATAGTTGGCGGATTTCGAATATTTAAAATTGAGCGTATTGTAATCTACATTTTGATTTTTTTTTTGTGGGCTCCCTTCAATTTTGAAATAATTGTAAGCTAAAAATGTATTATCTGCATTTCACGATATCCAATAACTCTGTATAATGATAATAATATGCATTATTGCCTTAAGTTATAATATAACTATAGTTCACTTATAATAGGTATCCTATATAATATTATATAAATATGTACCACTCGGTATAAAAATATAAGATTATCTATTATGACTTTGGAAAATTTGATAAGGTATTTATCTTGTTGTTTTTAAATCAAAATCATATTGTTATGATAAAAATAATATAATAACAGTATAGGTACTGCACACACATATTAGAAAGGTATATTATGTTATTGGCGAATCGATGATTTATTGTTTTATCATGCGGTAAAATTGTGTTGGATGTTAGGTTAATATTATATTAATCTTAGGAACCGGAGCAATGTTGGCCATGTGCCTTATTTGTAAAATTATATTGGAATATTTTATTATATGATGCGTATTGATAATACAGGAAACAAAATGAAACAAGGTCGTCCAATTCGGTATAGGTATACACGAAAACAACCGTAACTGTTAAGACTTTAGCGAAATACCTACCTGATGTGGTCGCGTGTATAAAACAGGAAAAATATTTATATTCTTTAAGACTCGGTACTGCTTTGGGCGTCCAGCATTCTAAACGATGGAAAAAGAATATCATCAGTAGTCTTTGTAATTCGCGATTTTATAATTTGTTCGAAGTCGTAGCAATTTATTGAGTGTATGATATTAATGTATTATATTATATACGTCAGTATATAATACTGAGTAGTATGGAATTAGTAGCAGACATTTCCATACCTACCACCATCAGCTGGTTTTAGTTTTTTTTTTTAAATTTTTTACTCATACTGAATCAACTGGATTTTTCATTAAATTTTATTCAAGTAATTGAATAGATATATTTTTGAAAATATGTGAATAGTTTGCATAGGTCTACTTCATTGTAGCTGTAGGAGTAGAGTAACAATACAGTTATTATTTTTCGTTACTATTCTTATGACACTCCGCTGCACTCATTCAGACGACCTATTAAAATCGCACAAAACTGAAGCATAGTAAAAATGTCAACATCACCACCATGTTTCCAAAAATGTCAATCCGTAAAATGTAACGAATGTAGACTTAACAATAGGTTATAATACGTAATATAGCAGATACTGAATACGAGCATTTGTCTAAACAGGCTAGAACTTAGAAGTATATAATAAAAATCACTATTTGTTTGTTATATAAACCAAGTAGGTACCTTATTCTTAACTTGTTTAATTTCTTAGCAAAATTTTTATTTTTAAATTCGAATTTAACATTTAATGATAGTTAATAAACTAATATGGTATATTTTATTCTAGAGCCGAAATTAAAAAAATATATTGTTGCTACGGACAACTATATATTATTCGTTTCTGTGTCGCAGTTTATTATTTCTGCATTGTTACAACGAACTCTATAAAAGCATATTCATTATAAAATCATTACAAAAGTTTTTACACACTTTTCTGATAATATAATAGTATTAATAATAGTATAATTAATATAGTTGATGGTCGTGTCAATTAATATCACTTCTGTGCCGAACATTACGTCGTCGGAATTCGAGAATTGATCACCATCCACCGAATCAATGCTCCAAATGTTTAGTGAGCTAAGAAACGTTTTTCAACTTTTTAAAACCCGTTGACAAATCACAGTAGTTTCGCCGGTCCGGCGTCCAGGAGATGTAGCTCAATGCTGAATATTTCGATGCGGGTGCATCAAGACTCGGCGCGAACGGGTTCGGTCGAGCCGTCAAATGGTCCGACCGAAATAAGAATGGCAAACTTTGCAAGTCCGAAATACCGCTATCGAGTTGCCTCGGTCAATGCGGTAATAATGACGTCCGATGCCGCAGAACTTGAGTTGGAGACTTTCGTCTCGTCGCCGCAGACGGTTCGGTCTTGTAACCAGTGTAAAGATCTCTTTTTCAATCGACATTTAAAGAAAATAATTAAAAAGAAATCGAAAAAGTCGAAGGTCTTTTAATGCTCAAAAAGTATAAAAATATTTTGAAGATGTTCGTTATGTATAGAAAATGCTCATATGAATATTTGGTAAGTAAAATACTAAAAAACCTATGCTCAATAGGCTGGATAGACTGGAAGTGAAGAAACCAACAGCTCATTATTACGCATGCTTCTATGCCAAGGCTGAAATCGTTCAATGAAGTAAGGGCACTTACTTGTCCTTCTTGTCGGGTCCAGTTATGATTTCCAATAATTCACACTTGTTTAAGTAATAAATCTATAAAATAAATAAAAATAGAGTAAAAGTAAATGATAATAAATAATAAACTAATTAATAAGTTAATAACAGGTAACTATTAGTTACGCTATGTGTACATAGTAGTTATAAGATATGTTATAATTAATAATTGACGAAATGCTCATATTATGTAGTATTGTAGCAATTGTGTAGGTCTATAGCGTTTTTGTTCGCTTGAATTAAGTTATCCATGCAGCATATATTGCCGGTTTCTTGGTACATATAAGTTAGTGTTCATCTGCCTGGCTTTCACCACAATCACACTCGTCATCTCCTTCATTTTTAAGTCTCCATTTCCCCATATTTGATTTTGTTCTAGCTACCCCTCTCCCATTCTATTAATGGTTTTCCATACGTTCTACGAGTACTTACTGCACACTTTTCGTATCGTTACAGCTTACGACGACTTGTTAAGCTGGTAAAGTCGCAAGTGGAGCGCATCCGGATTCCCCTCGTTCTACAGCCCCTATACTACAATACGGTCTGTATGCACCAATGTGTATTACATTTTACCGATACCACGGTATAAGTGGTAAAACCATATTACGTTATATTATGCGGAAAAATCAATGAAATATTTAGTGAAACGCTCGCCGTACAATTATATACAATCGAAATAATCGCAGTAATCGCGCAATAGCAACGGAGTCGGGCAGGCCGTAGTGTTACGAAGACGTGCAACACATAAAAACAAATTTACCATAACTCATACACCTACAAAAAAAAAAAAAAAATAATAATAATACCACGCTTACGGATACGGGCGGGAAACTTAAACTCGGCGTTATGGAACGTTTTTCGGGTTAAGACCCACCGTCGTCGACGACGACGAAATAAAGCTTCGCGACGGCAGTTGGTTATGACGGGGAGCGCATGGACGCTGTATACTTATTTTATATGTACGTATATAATACACGACTGCTGGTGTAACGGCTTCTTTGTCGACTGCCGCATTTAGGAGGAGAATAAATTATTGCATTATATTATTACACACACACACACACACACACACACACACACACACACACACACACACACACACACACACATTTATAAATAAATACGAACCTTGCAACCAACAATGTGTTCGAACAATGCGCGCGCGTATAATTAATCATCGTTTGTTCAAATTATTATAATATTATTATTACTTCCGTAATATTCGTCGTATTTTTATGATACCGTTTTAATTATTGTTTCGCCCGCCCCTATTCTTCGCGGCTGATTGTAAAACGTTTCGGCGAGATAACTGCCACTGTAATAATACTATACAATACGACGGTTTTGTGCGTATCTTAGACCTAGCGATATTTTTGCCCCGCACTGTTGTGGGCACTTTTATTGGCGCAAGAGGTACCAAAATGAGGTAATTATTGGATCTGCTGCAGGGTAGTAGTAAAAATTTGATGTGTAACTCTGCACCGATTTTTTTCAATCGTAGTGTCTTGCAATACTTATCATCAGGTTCCGAATTGTTTTTATTTTTTGGGCTATTTTAACATAATGTTAACCTAAATTACCGTGTTATTCTACAACTTACAGTATTAAAGAAAATCTTTTCGTATTCACTATTGTTATAGGTGATTAATTTTATAAAGAAAAGTTATCGTGACCGAATCAACCTTTTTAGAGGTCTCTTATGACATTTTCGGGGGCAAATTAAACTTAAAAATCAAAAATTTAAAAAAAAACAATTAAACAATGGAAAGAAAGCAAATATTGATAGTTGAAAAAATATTATAAACTAAAAAATAAATCACTCTTTTTGATATGGCGTATTATTAGGTGCTGGATTATACGAATATATAAACAAGTTTAACATACATATTACATACATTATTATAACGAAGAATTGGTGAAGATTTAAGAACCTATGTGTTCCGAGATAATACAAAAATGAGTGGTACTCGGGGACCACCGCAGTAAAGCTATTGCATACCAATTTTATAGCTGCGAATCATGTTATAATGTAATCATGTGAATCATGTAATAATTGAGTCATTTATAACAATTTCGATTTTTAGAATATGAAATTAAATTACATTTGTAAATCATTCAAATTTTTTTAGGCCAATTCTTCTGCTGAAAATATACCCAACTCTCATCAAACTAATATTGATGCTGAAACTTTAATCATGAAACCTCCTCCTTCTATATTTGTCAAAGGTGTCGAAGATTATCCAGAACTATGTGCGACTTTAATTGAGGTTATTGGTGTTGACAATTTCATGTGCAAGTCTACAACTAATTCATTGAAAATACAAACCACGGCCCCTAGTGCATACAGAGCATTAGTACAATTCTTCAAAACGGAAAAAGCTGAGTATCATACTTACCCACTGAAAGAGGACAAACCTCTCGGGGTAGTTATTCGTAACCTCCACTCATCCACGTCTTTAACTCTAATAAAATAGGAGTTAGAAGTTCGTTGCTTTGAGGTAAGGCAAGTTACCAATGTATTACACAAAGTCAGCAAAAACCCCCTTCCATTATTCTTCGTCGATCTTGAGCCAACATTGCATTCTAATGAAATTTTCCAACTTTCATCACTACTTCACTGTAAAATTAAAGTTGAAGAACCATATAAACCAAATCAATCAGCCAATGTTTCAACGCCAGCAATACGGACACACCAGAGCATAATGTGGATACCATCCTCGTTGTGTTCGTTGTGTAAACTAATTTACAATCCCCTGGCTATTTCCCTGAATAAAATGCTTACTAAACTTAGGGAAAATGTTTGGCAAAATCACTTGGTGAAGCTTACTCCCAAATATGGTAGTCTCTGGAGGGAAACAAAACAAATACTTTTCTATAAATCACCAAATCTCCCTATTAAGAAATCAGATGGTAGCCTCGTCATCTCTGACCTCGAAAAAGCTGAACTTTTCAAGGAGTATCTCTCTCAAACTTTTCAACCACACTCTGAGGTAATTGACAACAAAAATTTGAACTCGGTAGAAACGTTCCTAAATTCTTCCCTTCCTCTATCTCTCCCAGTCAAGTAATTTACAACAAATGATGTAAAATATGCTATACTAAAATACTCACTAAACAAATCACTAGGCTATGATGGTATTACTGCGAAAGTAGCCAGATCCCTTCCAACCAGAGCTATCGTTCACATCACTCACATATTTAATGCTTCACTTAGACTTTCTTATTTTCCTCTACTTTGGAAATTGTCTACTATAATCTTGTTCCCTAAACCAAATGAACCGCTAGACATTCCTTCGTCTCATCGACCAATCAGCTTTCTTCCATTTTTTGCTAAAATCCTTGAACGATTAATTCTGAAACGTATTCTATCTATCATTACTGAAAACAAACATGGGGGTTATTATTTATTCATCAACTCTCATCATCTCGTTGAATAATCATTTTTTTCACTTCAGATTTTTACCAAAACGTTTTCATCATTTTGAATACAATAATAAACCAATAAACTTAAAATTAAAAAATAAATTTAGTGTTGTAATGTCTTTTAATAACCTCAAAAAACGATTGGACCGTTTTCAATAAACTACTTAAAACTTAAAGGGTGTTTATAGCTTATTATAGCTTGATTTTTCGACTCCTATGCACTATAGATAGCCAAAGGATAGCTCACACATTTTTTTATCTATTTTTTTTATCCAACTAAATGGAAGCAATTATTGTTACATATTGTACTAATATTAAAACCTAAAGATTTATGGTATATATATTTTGTACAAATATATTTATTAAAAATACAAATCTTTGGCTTAGACAGCGTCGTGTGGGACAGCTAGTAGTTATATAATATATTACATTGTACTATATTGTAATCGTTTATAACATGTTTGCGTATTTTTATTGTTATTGTATAAGACGCATATACCTATGAGTATTTCGGTAATGGCGTAAGAACAAGACATGACCATTGCAAAAAAAAAAAAAAAATTAATAATTTATCACCGCGCTATTATATATCGTTAAACAACTTAAACGAAGCCGCCTTTTGAACCTACAATACTCATTTTCATGGTATTGAAAACATTTCCAATTTTTTTTCCTTATTCGCTTGGCTGCTTGCGAGACGGTATCATGGTTACGTATATTGTGACCCGGTCTGTTTGGCTGCTTTAGTATATTATATTCTTTATATATATACCTATATTTCTTCTGTCCGTGTGTATATCACTGTACTCCTCTTAAATGACTGGATCGATTTTGATGAAATTTTTGTGTGTATTCGAGCAGTGGGTCTCCGGATAGTTTAGATTCACAATTGTAATAGGTAGGTCCAACCTAGAGAAGTACTCAAAGAAGGATTTTGAGATTTGAAATTGGCATTTTTATTTATAAATGGTTGTTACTGGTTACAGGAGAAATAATTAGTAGAAATAATTTTTTTTTTTGTATTTAAAATAACCCATTGGTTACTCGGGCAGATGAGGTAAATACATGCATCAAATCATGGAAAAAATAAATTAAGCCTTAAAACAAATACGAGGGTTAATTGTATATATTTGTAGCTTATATAGGTAGGTAGGTAGGTAGGTACAAGTTCATGATTGTTCTTGGAGATATCAGGAAAGTTTAGAGAATATTTAGAACCACATTTGATTTATACCAAGTGTAATAATATGACAATATGATTATATTCAATCCATTACAGGTGAATTGTAAATCTCGGTCGAATTAGTTCACAAAGTGAGGTACTACACCTAATCATTTTTCCCAGTAAATTAAAGTACCTATACCCAAACAAAGACACACCTGTATGTGCTATATTGTATAATTTTCATTTTTTCAAGGGCAAAGTCGGCTTATACATCTGTGTGGGTTCATCTGAAGTTAATAGACTCAAAAACAAAAGGACCGTTTTTAATAAAAATAATATCAGTAAATTCTTTGAGACCTGGAAGGTGTTTTTAGCTTATTTTTCCAATATATTTGGGTATATAAAAACAAATGTTTAACATGGTCTACGGTTGGGTTAGGTTAGGTTAGGTTAACCTACCCGGACAGAACAGCTTGAAAACTATACTAGAATTCAAAAACTACCTAACCGATTTTGTGAAAATTTTAAATTGCTCTTTTGACATCAGAAAAGTTTAAATAGTAGTTTAAACCAAGTTCGATCCATCAAAAATGAATTGCCCATCTTAGTTGGATTAGTTTGCAAAGCAAGGAAAATTTGCCTGTTCACTGAGGTAGGTAGGTACACCAAAACCAAAATAAACCTAAATAATCTTAATTTTGTATTTTTCACTGCTGAAATCAGGTTATACAACTTACTACAATTGGATGTTGGTATATCCGAAATAAATAGAATTAAAAAGATACTGGACTGTTAACAATAAAAGTTATACTAATAGATTACTTGAAAATTGGAGGGTGTTCATAGCCTAATTCGCAATTTCTTTACGCTATAGATAACAAAGGGTAGCTCACGCATGATTTTTTTTTCAGTTTTCGAAAATAGAAATTGTTGCAATTGGTTACATAGTATATTAATATTATAATAAGAAGAAATATGGCATGTACATTTCGTACAAAAATATTAAATACAAATCTTTGACCTGGAAAAATGTCAGGCGGGACACGCCTAGTATAATATAATATAGGTACGTGATAGAATTATTCATTTTTACCGCAGGTTGAAAACATTGTTATTCATTCACATTATATTATACCTACCTACCTATCTTGGACTGCAAAACTCGTATTGTACCGTTGCACCTATGTCAGTATAATTTCATTTTCAATCAGACTGCATTGTACGGGGTTTATTAAACGTAATCCCATGAACGTTTTATCATACGACGATTGGACTATATAGCATTATTACATATACGCTATACAGTTCTTTAAGTACCCGAATTATAATAGAAAATAATAATCTTGACCGTTTAAAATTGCTAACGTAATCGATACAATATACGTTAGCCTATATTCTTAGATTTTATTACGACTGTATTGGTATTGACTGTATTAGTACTTATTATGTTACAAAGTAGATTTTAAATTGTTCAAAGAAAAAGGAAAAACCTACCGGTACACAATATATTAAGCCCTCGACAATCGCGTATCCAGAGTTTTATTTGACCCTAGGGGGAGGGGATGCTGATAAAAATAACGAGTATAAGAATACCATATATGGACCAAAGCCGATCTCTATAGGAATCGAAATTGCGCGTACTTGAAAAATAGTTATTAAAAGTCAGTTTGTATGGTTATTAGTTATTGATTTATGGTGAAGAGAGGTATTGTGGTTCGAATAATATGTCACAAATTAAATATTTTAGTTACTATAATTATAATATTATGTATAAGTGCACATAATTTTTCAAGACTAAAAATAGAAAGTAGAAACAAAATAATAATATTTTACAATTTTCTGATTTTCTACAAAATATTAAACACTTATAACGCTATGGTATGTATACCGGCTACCATGTATAATATATAGTAATTTCTTAAATACGCTCATTGTTCAACCCCCATTTTTTTCGTTAACAACTTATTACTATATTCAAATTCTGATTTTTAGAATCTTTAAGTATACCTAAAGATCATATTTTCAAATTTCCGATATTTTTTGTACTACTTAAGGAGTGTTTTATGGCGATATAAACTTATATTTATTAAATGATACCCCGCCTCCCCTCTTTTTTACTGCAAATTACTTTCTTGAATCTTAATTGATTTTCTTGAAAATGGAATGTGTCTAAATCAAAAGTTCTAAAAAGTAGTTTATGAGTTACTTAAATGTTAATACTAAGGATAATAACCCTTTAATATGATTTTACAAAAATATAAATTATATGTCATATTAAATCTTCGGTACCACAAATTATTAAATACTAAAATGTTCAAAACAAAAATATCCACTGAATAATTAAAAGTAGAAAAGGGTGGATTCTATTTGGAAAACAGGAGTTTGTATTGTCACAGTATCATTCTAAGTGGTAAAAAAATTTCTCAATCATTTAAAAATATAGTCTAAAAGTGTAATTTAAAATTCTAAAAAAACAAAATTTGAATATAATATGTATAATTTAAGCACAAAAATAGGGTGAGCATGCTTAACAAATCACCCTGCATATATTATAATTATACAGGTATAATTTTTGTAAAAGATACACTAAATTCCCCTCCCATGTATTTCACTGCGCAGTTTCCCTTGCCACAGTTACGGTATAATATACTAACTAATCGTGATAATTCGTCTATATGGTAGGTATATCTAAACTGCAGTTTTCCAATTATAATATACATTATTATGTAAACCTGTGTACAACGGCAAGTATTATATTATGTTGTACCTACAGTTTATTTACGAACATTATTGAACATTATATAAACTCAAATTTAATTATTAATTATATGCGCATGATTGATTTTTATATTAGGTAATACTATATGCACTATGGTCTACAGTGAGATAACTGGAAATCAGTGGAGCAGATTACAGTATTCGTTCGTTGTTTTATACTTACATGGTACTTTCAATAAATACATAATATTTTATTTATTTTGCAACTATGGGTATTTTTAATTTCATCTCCAATAATTTTGATAGCATAATGAAAACTAAAATCGTTACCTATCCAAAAAAAATGGTCATTAAAAATCCATAGGTACGATTTATTAAACATTATCTTAGTTTTATTTTAAAAATTGTTCTCTATAGAAAATAATAAAATAAAGTTTATACTAATTATTATGATAAGTACCTATAGGCTAAAGATAAAAGTACCAATATATAAAACAAATAAGCTGACAGCTGTGATACTTGTATACATTAAAAAAAAGGTTTTCCACGTTCGATTTATTAAGATACATTTCTTGACATTTTTAAGGTGCACATATAAAACTATATAGTGACCAAAGTGGATCGAAATATGTAAGGGATGGCATTACTCTTGGACAATAGCAGCTGTATGTTAAATTTTCATAGTACAGCTGTTCAGTGTCGTATGTAATAAGCATAATTGATTTCAGTATTGTAAAATACCATTTTTTGATGGTCCAAGGGTTGTTATGACAAATTATGTTTTAATTGGACTTGCAAACTCCTCTGTAATTGTCATCGTACTGTGCTGTAGTTTTCTATCTCAGCGATTACCTGTTATATTATTGTGGATGTGAAGTTTTAGATCTTTAGTGACTATATGTGATGACTTGGTTGACTTTCAACGACTAATGTTAAATTTTTTGAAAATAAAATATTTTTTTCGTGAAAAATTATAATTTTAAAATATAGTCAATATAGTCCACAACATACAAATTATGATAACAATTAATCGTTCGTAATTTCAAAGGATGGATAATTTTAAACATAAGTTGTGGTGGATTTGGTGGTGCCGAAGGGGGGGGGGCGGGGGTGGAAAATTCCTACTAAAAGAAGTGGAGGGTTGATGTCACACCGGCCGTAGTCCCGCTACGACCACCGGTGCACATATCTGCTGTTGTTTTATGCCAAAAAGTTTGATTAATCTCAGTTGAAAAGAATTACTCAGCAACTATTATTGTACGACTATTATAATAGCCATAGAAGTTTTAATCAAAAAATATTACATTGTTCTCGTCCATTTGTTCATATGATGCGATGTTCCGCGCACACCAAAAAGCATAAGTTGATTTGTATCTAGTCAACTCAGACGGAAATTACAATAAATTGCACTAAAGTTCGTGTGTTACAAGATAAACCATAAATAACTTTGGGTACCCAACTCCTCGCTCACAGCACGAGGCCGGTCGTAAACCATTTCGTCCGTAAAACAATATTATTATATTGATTTTACATTTTCGCATCGGACAAATTTTACGTTGTTCCGCGTATCGTACAATACTATAATATGCAATTGTGTTTGTAATCCTATTTAAGAATTAATGCAATTGTGTCACGGGATGGTTTACTGACAAATATACGGATCCGTGGTAGCACGACAAAATGTTTATATATATTTGAGAGCAGTCAACTGGTAATTTGAAATGTATATGCGAAAGTTTAGTACGCACAATGTGAATTACCAATTCAACCAATCCTTCGATATTATTATTATTATTATTATTGTGTGTAATGTAAACTTTTGATATGCAAATATAGCGTTGTATGTTTAAAAATCACTAGGATAACGAAGGGAAACGCGACTGAAATACAATTATGATAATATTAGCACATTATTTCTGAATTTTGATGTTATACGAGGTTATAACGTCTGTAATATATTTTTTTTTTCAAACAAAGACTATATTATAATGAAAAATAAATCTGAAAGTGTTTCAGGAAAATATAAAGTTAAAATTTCACATTTTTTATGCATTAATAATAATAACCCTCGTGAAACCTTTATACCCATGTGAGATTTATGATGAAATTTGGTCGGGGGTTCTTTACAATCGAAAATGATTAAAAACCAAGCAGTTTTCTATGATTAAAAGTAAAATATATTATATAGTATATCTATGCATAGTATTGCAGCTTTATTCTGTTCTATATCGAGCCCGAGGGTACTTACCTCCTCGATTTTTATTTTACGTATAAAAGCTTAAGTTTTATAACTTTTGGCTTTCGGTCTAGAATATAAAAATGTATTGCTCAATATCAATTTATAGTTAAGTAACGATTTAGAAATATCAACACGTGTTGTATGGAGTTAATCAAAATATTATAATTTTAGCCAATTAAGGTGTTTGTATAATACCGAATACAATATTATCATAATGTGTATATAATATTTTTTATTCAACGACATATGAAATAATAGATGTCAAATCAAAACTGTGTTTCATATTTTATGGGAATCACATACTTACCTAAGGCTTTCTGCTGTTATTATAGTCCAACACACATACAGTTCAAAGATATACCTATAATTACGACGGAAATTTGGCGATGAAACAATCGATCAGTCATATGTCATCAGTCGGGTTAGTCACGTTTGTTGTCAACATCCATTAAGCTGTTAACTTTCGTCAGATCGTCAATATATAATATATAATCGATAAAAGCCCTACTGAAAAATAAGTCCTTGGACATTATATCGGACCACAGAATAAACTGTGATTGGATACTTATAAAAGCTTTACGATGCTGTCGAGAATAAGACGAATTATATTTTTTTCTACACATAGGTACCTAAAATATGACAACAATTATAATAATAAAATATTTTTAAAAAAAAATGTTGATCATAAAACAATAGTATTTAGAAGTATAAATTAGTTGCGAACGACACAATAAAGTTTTTGAGAAAAATATTGGAATCAAACCATTCAAAAAACTTCAGAAAGCTTCAGAAAAAAAAGATTGTTAACGGGTTATATATTATTACATAATTTTTAGAGGGATGGGTTTTATGTTTTTACGACAAATTGAAAAAATGTAGTGTCCCGTTTTTGCTATACATACCACTGATATTATAACATATGTTATATGAATAATCGAATTACGTTTTTTGCGTTCATAAATAAATTATTTTTCTATATATATTTTTAAGCCATAATCAAATTACTTTGAATAAATACAAAGTGACGGGGTGTCAATAAGTTAAGGGCAGAGTTCTTGGACAATATTATCATAGAAACTTTGCCATCAATATTTTAGTAATTTATATGTAAATAATATTATATTAAATCACAACCGAATCAAAAATATAGGAATAAAACTCTCTGCAACAGCTTTAAAATTATTTTCACTGCAATATGCAAATATACCTACGTCGGTGTTGTATACATAAATATAAAATGGCTGTATGAATTCCAGTGTACATTAAAGTAAAGCGCAGTGATTTTGAAGTTTATTGTGTGACTTGTTATACTAGAATGTTGTGTATAAAGTTGAGTGGCACGATGTATACGTTTTGTTGGATAACTGTCGTGTGCAGGAATTGTTTGATTCTGAAAGGTCTGATTTGAATAAACAAAATTGCGCAACTATAACACCCAAAGGAATCGTGGTCGGAGAATTTAAGGACTGAAGGTTTTCGGTTAGTGTGGGAAAATACTAAACTTTGTTCAACAACGAGATGTTTCAACGTCTATCACATTAAAAAAAAAAAATTGTTCCAAAAATTACCATAATGTTCAACGGCGGAAAGTGCTATATTATATATTATAAATAACTTATCCGTCTTATCTCAACAATAATACTGTTATATAATGTTATTAACTATATGGAAATTTGTGTAATTTCTGTTAAGAACACCATGATAGTATTATTTTGTTCATTAGAAGCAAAATATTAAACACGAAATTAGAAAACTAAAAATTTAATGATTTCGGCACAGTTATCGTAGGTATCTATTATGATAATATTGTATTTTAATCTCTTTGTATCGTAAAATATAAAATAATGATATAATAAAAATTTCTACCTATATATTTACCTATAACTATGTCATTTTTATTTTATTTTTTAGTCGACTATAATATTTTACATTTTAATTTTCAAATAATGGAATTTATTATATTGAAAAGTGTATCAGTGTATCCACTATAATATATTAACGTTGTATCTATATAACGAATCTCGTACCTTTCTTTTTGGCTATTTTTCAAAAATCATAAGATTTATGGCTTTACATATTATTATTAAAATGCCTTTTCAGGGCTGTATCTAAAACATGAGTGAACTCTTAAAATACTTTGAGCTTTTTTGAAGTACATAGGGTATCCATATCAGTTTTTTTTTTTAAATTTAATACAATAAAATATTAAAATCCAATAAAAAAAGTATTTAATTTTCAATTTATTATAACAATAGATGTTGGATCTCGAACAATGTATGTTAACATCTGTAATATTATAATGAAATTAAACATAATAATAATGTAAAATAATTATAGAGTTGGACCAACATTTTACAGTCGAATAAAATATTTTGTATACCTATCTGATATAAATGGCACGTTATTGATAATTTTCGCTTGCTAGTTTTATTTTATTTTTTTATTAATTAAAATATTTTTGTGTAAAAATATTTAAAATATGTATAGTTGTACTTCACTGCGTGATTTATTCGGCTAGCCAGAGGATAATATTATATAAACGTGATATTTTGAAAAAATCATTCGAATAGTTTATATTATATCACAATTATTTATTTAAAAAAAATGTTTGTATCAAATGACGTAGGAAAGTATGCGTTATTCAGTATGAAATATATAGTTTGTTTTTATAAATTAGCTATTGGAATTATGTCACTGAAAACGAAATACGAGAAATATTGATTATACTACATATGTAATATAGTTTATAGTTCAGTTATCAAACTGAAAACTATTATAACGAATAGCCTATAGATAAGATGTATTAATATTTGTAATAGTATATTATTATTACATTAATTTCATATTTGTATGGTTCGTGCTCAAGTAGTCGAATAAATTCATATTTTGGTCCAATTAAAAACGATGTGGCAAACAAAGTATTACTTGTGTTCAAAGTAAAATTGTTCAATTATATAATATATAATATCCAATGCACAAAAGACTATATATTAATCACATGATTTGTATGCGAACTTCTGTATCTATCGTACTCAATTAAGAGGCGTAACTTTATTCATTAATTTATTTTCATGTTGTTTTATAACCTTTGTAAAACCTATAGGTTGAGTTATGTGTTCGGAATGCATTATAATATCATAATACATCAGCTTACTTAGTGTATACACATATTCGGAAGTATACAACACATATGTTAACGGAAACGAAAAAAAAAATGCTCTACAGTTGCTACTGCTGAATCGTTGATTCAAAATGTAAATAATTGCTACCAAAATATAATCATTATATATTTCTGTAGAACTCTAGAGAAAGTTTTCTAGAAATATTATGTTCATTCGGGCAATGCGATAACTACGGGTTAATAGATCAATAGAGAGCAAATCGCACACGAAAGTGATAAACCTATGCACTGCAAAACAAGTAAAAACATAAAACGTATAAAAACACTATACCCAGGTACCTATATTATATATTATACCAGTATAAGACGAGTGTATTATTCGCGTTTTATTCATTCGTGGAATTCTATACGATGTCGCATGGGACATTTCGGTACAGGTTTCAATTGGTTTCCGATGTAAACACTCTAAACCGTGTATTTGTATCGATGGAAATCGTTATAAAAACCTCTATGAAATTAAAAAAATAATTTCAAAATCGAATCTTTTTAACAATATTAATTTATTTATGTTAATAAAAAAATTGAATTAAAGCTCAACTACAACCAACAAGTAAATAATATTGTACATCAGAATATAATATTGTTTTTCGGCACGTTAATGAAACGTGCCAACGCCAATCCTGCACGTATGGTTCGTAAAGATAGATATCAAAATTAAAATCGGAAAAATGTGAAAGCGATATTAAAAGTCGAATAAAAAAGAAAAATTGTGTGCAAATTCTTAATAAAAATTAGAATGAGATTAAAAAGTTATTGTGAAACTACACAAAAATCATAAAAATCATAAAACTATAAAATTAATATACTGTTTAAAAAAAAAAAAAAACCAACATCGATGATAGAAATTGAAATCGAAAAATGTCATTTGGATGTCAATTCCCGGGACATATAATACCCGTTATTATTATCGCATACAGTATGTATAATGTGCACTTACACGTATCTACTTACGCGTGCACACGAGCGAGGTCGGTCGACTGAGCGTCGCCGAAAGATTGTGTGTTATATGTGTAGTGAAAGCTTCAGAGGTTAGGTTTATGTATTTTTTCGGGTGCTACGTGCCAAATTAATGGTTTTTGTGTATTTTGCTCGTCCGTTAAACTAACGGCCAACAGATATATTAGATTATTCCGATGACCTCTCGTACTATAACATTTATACGGGGTCATCGAGCGGTCGTCAAACTCTGAAATACAATTAGGTAATAACAATATAGGCACTATTATCAATATAATTTTGAAAAAAAAAAAACACATAACGTGAACCTATCGTCCGATATATTCACCGATAAGCACAATAAATGTTATTATAATGAGATTGTTCGCGGTTTGGAAACAAATGTTTTTCGACGACGACTCATCTGTTCTCTCCCGCGCGGTGTATGGTCTTCCGATCTTTGGCCCAGAGATCGATGATTACAATACGCTCGTGGTTACGATCAAATAGTTTAAAAAAATATGATAAAATATGATAATAATAATTAGGTTTGATCGCGCGTGCGTGCGCGTTTGTTATCAGCACCGCGGGTTTTCCGGCCGCCGCCGGAAGCGGGTGATAATGTGAATTATTATTACGGCTGTTTGAAAAAGTGTTTTGAATTCTTAGGCATGACGCATTTTAAAACCGCGATATTATGATATTTAGGTGGGCACGCCGAATCATTATGCGACGCGACTTCTGCGCCAATAAGTAGCAGTTCGTGTGCTGGACCGACTACTGTGCAGAGTTTAACCGATCGATCGACCACCGTCCTCCGGAAACGCCATCGTCACCATGCAGGACTCACCGTCCACGAACAACCATTACACCTCCTACACGTCAAACTATTCGTTCACTTTGTTCAAGGTAGGTTCTATATAATCTCGGCGAACGGTTATAATTGCAGTTCTGAGTAGGTCCATGTGTCCGCCACCCTGGAAACAAAATTTCAAAATTAAACCTTAAAGAAAACAAAAAAATAGTAAGCGGTGCATAATATTTAGTAGCCGTAAAATAAGAATCTTTAACCAAAGTCTTAGCCTCCAAATTATTG
Source organism: Nasonovia ribisnigri (assembly GCA_027563435.1). Taxonomy (NCBI): domain Eukaryota; kingdom Metazoa; phylum Arthropoda; class Insecta; order Hemiptera; family Aphididae; genus Nasonovia; species Nasonovia ribisnigri. The sequence continues at coordinate 108,572 of JANEHU010005137.1, forward strand.
TTTTCTTATAACTTATAAGGGATGCTTCTTATAAGGTTAGGTTAGGACTCCGAATCCAAAATTTTGACTTCAAACCAAACTAGAAAATTTGTAAGCAATACGTACCTAATATTTGTAATGTTTGTTGTTGGTTCGTCCGTTGTCCAGAGTCCATTTCCGCTTCCTGACCTTGTGCGTCGCTATGAAAATGACACCGCCGCCGTTTGATGAAATACTTATTAATATATATGAGGGGGCATGGGGTTGTTTTTCCTCAGGAATTGACCTCTTCCGTCGAGGGCAACGTCTTCATCTCCACGTACAGCGTTCAATTTCTGTTGTTACTTCTAGCGTTTGGCTCCAGGTTCAAGACCAGCGATCAACTCAAGACGCTGCTGCGCTTGCCGCAAAAGAGTGAGCCGAATTACGACAATATCAAGTCGGTCATAACAAACATTGAAGTAAGTCAAGTTTTTATAGGTTGAACGGTACCATATCTCTCTTTTCTCCACTAGCGGTCTGTAACTTCATTTTTAATAGAAATTTTCAATGGATAAAAATTAAACAGAACCACTCAAGCTCAGTTGCATCAAAATTGTAAATTATTAACAAATAATAAATTATGTTCTATTTGTTGGAATGACGATAATATTAAGTTTATAATATTATTAGAATAACGTGGTAATCGGATATTGGTTATCCAACGGTGGTACTTTTGTCGGTTAATATTTTTCGAGTACTTAACTTATAATAGCTCCAAATAATTCAATAATTAATATAATTCTAATTTTTCAATAGTGCAATTAAACACGTGTTATTTTATTCAGTACTTATTTTATATAATTTATATTTTGGTTCATTAATTTGGTCAGAATTTTTTTTTAATACATTTTAAAGAAACTGATAATCTTGTCACATTATACAACTATAGCATAATTTTGAGTTTACTATAATATTTTAAAGTTAAGAAAAATTCAGAATAAGTTCAGAAAATTCAATTTAAATTTGATTAACATTATTGTATAAAATCATAATATTTAAACTGTCTCCTAATTTATCATAGTTTAGACTTTAGACTATAAAAGATATTGTACAAATTTATAATTGGAAACAAATATTAAGTATCTAGGTATTTGGAATAACAAGTTTTTTAAAGTTTCTAAAAAATATCTACCATGTTATATAATATTCACTCTATAGATATGGAATATTAAATTTGTGTTTATGTACGTAAGAAAAAAAATAATAGTTACTCGTCTCTTTTTTTACTGTCTATAATAATGTTAAAGTATTAGAACTAAAATTAATTTATTATAGTACTCAACTCCATTTCTTTTTTAAAATGCTTAAGTTTTTATGTTATCAAATTGAAACGAAAATTATTATACTTTTACAAATTCACTCAAGTGTTTTGACATAAAGAGTTGTCTAATTCACGCACAAAAGATACAAATATGAACAAAACATGTCCGGTCTTTTGTTTTTATTTAATTAAATCCAAGAGACAAGTGAAAAATGTGTAATGAATACTAATGTGGAGCGTATAAAATAATTAATTTGTTTATAATTACTATGTTTAGTATAAATATTTTCGTAAAATAAATAATGCCTATTTAAATTATTTGACTTAGTTGGTCAACAGCTTGTTATTCGCAAAGCCAAAAATAATAATAAATATACATCAAAAACAAATTATATAGTAATCAACAATACAGCCATAAATTAACCTTAATTTAAATTTGATACGGCTATGTAGATAATTAAATATATTAAATTATATAGTAAGGTCTGATTTAGATGGCGATTAGTAAATTGTTTGTAAATATAATATATACTATATTAGAACGTGTTCAATGTTCATGCTAAGAAGTAGGTACCACTAAATATTTAAAATGGATGGCATTGGATTGAAGTGGGTGGTTTTCAGGAGGTGAAAGAGACTACACATTTCGATAACATTTAAAATGTTTGACCCTCTTGGTGCGCACATGCGTAATACAACAGACTTTTTTAAAAGAAAGACTAAGTAAAGGACTATTTTATCTTCAAACAATTTTTGTTTGAAAACATTTTTTTTATAAAAAAATAAACAACCATAGTGAAGTTGAAATCTGAAATTTGAAATTAATCAAAGCGTGAATGTCAGTAGTCCCTATTTCACCTCATGAAAAAAAAAAACATTCCTATCTAAGATCATTCAGTTGAAATATTTACTTTTAATTTTTATAGCGTTACCTATAACAATATTTATATAGGTAAAATATAATTTATACATCATGACAGTAACGACATGGGTAATATTGAAACTAAAATTATTAAGTTTTAGTGTAAAATGCTTCAAGCACAATGTTTTTACAGTTTATGAAAATATTTTTTTGTATGGTTTTTTTTTTTTTTTTTTAATTATTACTATAGTTCAAGTGTGTAAATATCATTTAATTGTATGTTTGAATTGTACCTATTCTGAAAAAGTACATTTACAATACATATAAGCATATACATGATTTATAAGAATTCTAGATAAATTCGTTATTTTATCATCAAATATAAACCGATTATAATATTTGTGTGACATTTCTCTTTTCGTTTGCTATATCTGAGATAAAGCCACGTCGCGGTCATTTGGATACATAAATGACGTTTAGTAAGTTTGAAGTTGAATTAACTATTTTCAGGACCCTGAATATTTAACCGTTGCCAATGCAATTTTCACGGATGTGGATTTCGTTTTGAGAACCGATTACGTCGATAAGGCTCGTACCTACATGAATGCTGAAGTGAAGAGTCTCGATTTTGGCGAGAATTCTGAAAAAAAAGTATCGGAAATCAACAAGTGGGCCGAACATAAGACCAATGGAAAAATTTCCAACATTTTCGAACCAGGTAATTAAACGATTGGTAATAACAATAATATAAGCAGTGTGAAATTATTATAGTACCTACCGTCTACCGACGAAAACCTCGGATATGTCACTAATAATTAAATATTTGAATAAGTGATACGTAAACATAATAATGTGTACGGCCTTTGATTATTTGTCATACCTTCGTGAAGGTACCATTAACAGCGACACGGCGTTAGTTTTGGCGTCGGCCGCATACTTTCAAAACGTGTGGAAAACCCTACTCACGGTTACAAAGAACGCGAGTTTCTGTCTTACGCCTTCAAAACATATCGATGTCAAAATGATGAACCGAAGAGCCAATTTCAGATACTACAAGGACGACCAATACAAGTTCTCCGCCGTTGAACTGCCGTACAAAGTATATAACTTTTGTGGTTTTTTTTTTTTTTAAGATTTATAAGGTAGGGACCAATTTAATTCAAAAACACAAACATTAAATTGGAAAATTAACTTCGTCACGTAAACGAATAAGGGCAACGTTTTAATATCAATACGACGTGTACGTGTCACGTATAGCTGTGACGCTGTCGATAGTACACAGATTTTTATTGTTGTGAATTAGGCAGGAGGTTTCGAGATGCTGATCATACTGCCGGACAGGGCGGACGGGTTGAACGATTTGGAAAACTCGTTTCTGCAGAACTCCAAAAACTTCGCGTACCTGCTGGGCAACCTAACCGTCCACGATGTCACGGTGGACGTGCCGAAGTTTAAGTTCAAGTCCGACGTCAGTCTCGTAAAAACAATGAAAAAAGTAAGTACACTCGGATGTACATGTGTACAAAACAAATAATAACAATACGTCAATGTCCGTGTCGTGTGTGTGCTCAACAGTGTTATTCGATTACAATGTGTAAAAGTTTCCAATACGAGCGCAAAATTATCTCGCTGTTTGACAATTGACTATAATTTATACGACCTGTTTTTATCCATCACCCCCGTCAAAACCAATTTTGTATTTTTTTTTCATTCAGCCACCGAGTGGAAAACTTAAACGATTTAATATGTAAATAATTGTAAAAAATGTTTCGACAAATCTTATTAGGGGAAAATAATATTATTCTCTCTCGGAATTCCGCGTGTTATTATGTACCAACTCTCTCTCTCTCTAAATATATAGGTTGATAGAACGTTTCAGTTCCTTTATTCTACCTAGTTTAATTATTAATATACCGTATAGTCACCAATTTTATGTTTATTCGTGATTGTTTACCTAATCTGATAAAACAAGCGTCACATTTAATTTAAATTCCGTTCATAACATTCTACCCATTTTGTGTTAGACTTGTCTATTTTCGTGAGTTTTGGTATTTTTTTATTTTCATAAAAAAAGTCAAATCTACTTGAAATCATTATTTAATTTATTTTGCAGAATGCTCAAAACGTTATTAGTTTATTTTTGTTGGATAATTTAAATTTGTCACATATTTTAAAGTGTATAGTAGAGTAATCTTTGTTATACCTATAGCGATTTTAAATTATATTACTGAAATATTTTCTAAACTAATGAGTATCGTAGGTTATATGGGTCATCGTGTAAAGTATGTATTACCTAGGTACTTATAGTACCCACTATACCTATAGTGTAAAACTTCATAAACTAAAAGGTCAGGAATATTTTTTTTGTAACTTAACTTTTAGGAAATAAATAGGCCTTTGATGGTTGACGGTCAGATTAAAATATAATTAATTTAAATTTAAAATAAATACTTTAAAGTATATGCAAACTTGCATGCGTGAACTGTTCTGAATATTCGGTAGACCTAGCGGGTTCAATCATTATATGCATATAATTAAATTCATAAATACGAGCGAATACCTACATCCAGCTGTCTTAGACATAATGATTGTAAAAATAACATTTTAAACTATACATTTTGAATTGTTTTGTTAATATTTAAAAACGATTTGAACTTATCTATATCAACACAATATAAAACCAATATTAACTAAATGTCTACATTACCACAACCACCATCAAAATGTTGATAGAAGAAGATGACAGTACCTACTTTGAACGCTAGACACTCATTGTTTACCACAAATCGTGACACTTTATATAGCTAAATGTTATAACCGTGCTTAAACCACATATTATTATAACAAGCAAGGAGATTTTTAACACAACTGCAGTGGTCTTGACCTGGACAATATAATGTAATTCAAGTGAATTTATATTTGAGAAGTTTGTCCAAAAAGTAATTTATTTGAAACGTATGTAGACTACTTTTGAACAACTTACAACACTGTTTGCGCGTATGTCTCTACAATACGTTCAGAGTATAAATTAGTTTAGAAAACTTTAAAGTCTGTATTTACTTCTGTGAGCCTCATCAATATTGTTTTTGACAGTTGGGTTGTACCGAGATGTTCATGCCAAGTGCCGATTTCTCTTATATCAGTACATCTGTAATGGGTAAGCTGAAAGTTAGTGACATCAAACATAAGGCCTTTGTAAACTTCGACGAAAACGGCACCGAAGCCACAAGCGTCACTGGTAAGAACGATAATAATAGTATAAAATATAAATATTGGATGATACTAGATTTTTGTTCTATTCGAGCACAAACGACTAACATGTTTTGTCATTTAAAATCTCTAGGCTACGTCTTTGAATACAGAAACGGAGATGACACAGAAGACAGTCCGAGCGACATCAAGGCCGTTAAGTTCCATGCGTGCCATCCGTTCATGTTCATTATAAAAAAAAACACAAACATAATTTTTATGGGTAGATTGTCTAACCCGAACGCTTAGTTTATATTATGCTCATGAATATCTATAATATATATGTTTATACAACACGAGTATATACATATATTACTATAATTAAATATATCTTGAGATTTTACTAGGTATAAATGTTTAATAACGATTAATTATATGGCTTATAAATATTCCCAACATCGTTAAAATGTTAAAAGATATATTAGACTACAGATTGACTAAAATGTCTATAACAAAAATTGTTTAAGTATAATATAGTATACACACTACACAGTTATATATACTGTATAGCTGGTGATAACAATATTTATATAATATAAATTGTAATGTCTAATACAACGGTGCGTTTTAATGTTATGAGCCATCCCATAGTATACTCTACATTATGATAAAGTTTATTTCTTTTAAATATACTTTATATTGCATCACTGCCAAAGGTGGTGCCGTTTTCATTTAAATTAATTTTACGTAATTAGTATAATACGTGAATGGAAGTCAATATTTTACATGACTTGCAAATGCAGTTACCGTTGTTTTGGACAGAACGCTCGGATAAGTGTGAATAAGAGGGTGTGTGGTTTATCAATCTAAATTTTAAAGTGATACATCATATTGCAATCAAATAATGTTTTTTTCTCAATTATATTGTATGTTTTTAGGAATTGTAACGCTTAACGGGTAACAAAAAAATGTATTATAATATAATATTATTGCAATATACCTAAAGATAATCAATATTATTGATTAATAACATATACTAAGTATATATATTTATATTATACTTACCTATAAAAAATTAACTATAGGAATATAGCTGTCTAAAGTGATTATATTTTTGTTGGCGTATGTATGAAATCAATTCTATAAAAATGTCAAGTTTATGGAAATTACATATTTTTAAACATAGAGCAGATTTAAATTGTATAATGATAATGATTTTTTTTAAGATGGTGATTGACTAGATATACTTAACCTATATTATATACGATTAATGACGTGATAATACACAATATTATAGGTTCACGTTTATTTATGTCCTCTTATAACATTAATGACCGTTCAGAAAATTATCGAGTACAAAGTAATTATATTAAAGCCACATAATGTATGGTATAGTTCTAATGGAAACATTATACAATTGACAAATCCTGGAATGTGAACAAGTAATATACAAAACTGGCACAATGTGCATTTTGAAATTGATTGCCTGCACAATAATAGAGTATTATTCACAAACTACTAATATCACTATTTAGCTTAAAATTAAATTAAATTTTAAAAATAAATGAGAAGTGGCGACTTTAATGATTTGTTTAAAAACGATTAAATACATTTCGTATTAACATTGGGTCCACTACCGTTTGTTTAATTTTTTTAATTAGTTTTGAACGCGTATTTATAAAACCCTGCGAGTGTTAAATGGATATGTAATTAATCTGTTTTCGTAGAAAGTCAAATTTATTGTGCGTGATATGTCAAACAAACTCAATTTAACTTTGTAATCTATTTGATTGGCATATGAAAATCGAAATTCCGACAGTAAATTCATTCTTCGTTTCGTTTAGCATCTATTTGTTGAATTGTGTAAAAATGTTTTATACTTTTTAGTTTAATTTCGCAATTTAATGTTTAAGGTTTCTAAGTATAAGTTAGAATATCTTATAATATTATATTATCCATTGTGTCCGTTTATTAGTTATTACCAGTACATAGTTGGGACTGTTGTTATTAATATTTCCATATTAATATTAGTATTCATAATTCAAAATAAAAACTAAAAATACATATTTTAACTAGAGACTTATTAGTATAAATATTTTAATACTATAGTTGAATAAATAAATAATTAATTTCCTGTTGTAATCCAAGTAAAGTCATACTTGCCAGTAATATAGATTCATACTAGCCAATATTAAAAAAAATGGGTAGTACCAAATTCATTTTAAACTGTAAATGGAACTATAGTTTATTGCATTATATTAAATTACGTTTAGAAAACGTAAATTTAGAACACTCGCAGAGTGAGCTTTCCTAACTCGTTTAAGACTATGTATACATAAAAAATCGTATAAGCCAAACGTCAACATATTTCTAGAAAAAATTAACATTTTATATTGTAAGTATTAGGGGAATGTTGCAGTTATATTTAATTTGAGAATTACATGTTTATTATAGGTAATTATTTTGGTTCTTATTTTATACGTTTCAATGTTTTATGGAACGAAAGTTTAAGTTTTTTTCTTGTGACTGTGTTAGTGCAATAAAATTGTAGTTTATTGATTAAAAGGTGTTTCTAAAATATATTATGTCGAAAATTAATATTGTGGTACAATACCATCAAAGAAAAATATAGATATTAAAGGCGAAAAAATAATGATATAAAGCATTGTATCTAATATAGGTATTAAATAGAGTTACATTATTTCACAATTAAATTGTGTTATTGTATTATATAATATTTTTTGTGGCCCATCGTTATTTATTGTTGGCTAGGAGACCTATCCTAAATTATAAATATCTCCGAATTAAATTACATTAGATCCATTAACGTCAATCGCGAAAAGTATCCATCAACTATTCGTAGCGTAAAATACCGATTTCAAATCGATGTCATGTGTGCAGTGCAAAAACGCAGTCTTTGAACCTAATAATAATAAAACTTATTACCATTACAGCTTTTGCCAAATTGATCTAATCAATAACAATAAACCATTTATAATCTAGAGAGCATATAAGCAAAGGATCATCTTCGACGTCATATTAAATTAATTACGGAGACCGTAAGAATTCTGAATTACCGACCTCGTGATAAAAAAAAAACGCACAAACAATAATATTTATGTTTGAAATTGATTTTTTTAGCTAACCTCACCTCACGACACACCTCGTGATGTAAACGCTATCGTCCCGATTAGACGACCGCGGTGGCATCAATTGTGGTGTTGTAGCCGTCAGGGTAGCTATATACGTTTTTCATACCTATACTAACCTCAGTTATATAAGTTGTTATGTATTTAAGGTACTATGCCAGTTTAAAAACAATAATCAGTAAAAATTATGATTTTTAATTTCTTTTTCTTTTAATTTATTGTTAGTATATAATATTGATTATTTATTATTCCATTATCTATATAATATTAAAATAGTTTTATTTAATATGCAAACGGTTTAAAAACCAGTGCTTCAGTGAACCTTTTTGAATAAAAAAAACATTTTAATATAATATATCTACTTATATGGTATAGAGTTTGGTGAATATATTTTTAAAGTTTTATAAAAAAATAATCATTATTTATAAATAATTATACATCAGTTTGAAACCACTAAAAAATTAATATATTTATTCGAGTTAGGACGAAATTCGTTTTAGTTGCTTTAATATTGTATGCTGGCGCCAGTACCCAGCCGAAATTATAGCAATTCATAAATCAAAATACAATAAAATAAATAGTTAACGCTTCATAAAGTATGGAGTGTATAGTATAATAGTACCTATTGTTGAGTAATATTAGGATTACATATTTCTTTGAGGACATGTTCTATAGAAATACAAAAGTCAAGCATTGTCAAAAAAAAATAACGTCCAGAAACTGTTATTAAATGAAAGTCTAAAAAAAAAAATGACTTTCACAAGGAAAACGATCATATTATGATTATTTCAGCTAAATTTGTGTTCAATGCAAAAATAGGAATGATATAACCATCATTTCTGTGGTCCCCGGTGGGGGAAAAGATTGGCAAACCTAAACATTTTGAAGCCTTGTTTTAAACTTGAAGTGGCTCCTCCGATCGACAGCGTTCAATTGTTATGATAGGTAGTTTAGAAATATTGACCAAGACAGTCTTTGCAAGACTAATGACGTCGATCGCCTCGTGATAGCCTCAAATATTTATCAATAAAATACAATGTTTGTGTGGGTGTGTGTAAATGATCCACAGCCAAGCATCTTGCACTCGGACTATAGTTCTGAAATTTGGTCCATAGGAAATTTTAAACCCAAAGGGAAAATTATGTGTGGTGCACCTCAAAGCCAATTTTTAAATTTTAATTTTTACAACGCGCGCTCATTGCACGAGGATTCGTTGGCTTGCAAAAAATAAATATCTGTTCCACATATTTACAGTCTTTATTATCTACACCATTAGTTGTATAAAATAAAATTGTTATTATAATATTGGTGTAGATCATTTTAGACATGTATTTTAGAATTTGTCAAAACCTGCACCTAAATTATAGTGTTAAATATAAGTTCAAGATGGGATAAATTCGTTGGAATCATTTAATATTTGTTACGGGTGCAACGCCGAGCAGGATCAGCTAGAAGAATGTTCAGCGGTCTTAATCAGCAGAATGTTTCTGTTTGTTTGTTTGTCCTATATTTACTCAATAACTACTGGACCGTTTTCAGCAAAATGTATATCAATATAGATTCCTATTGAGACTCGAAGGAGGGTGTTTATAGCTTATAGCTATAATAGCCCCTAAAGGTTGCTATAGGGTGGCTCACAAAATAATAATATAAATATCCACCGGAGTTATTTAGTTTGTCACTGCCAGCGCCGTACAGGATCAGCTTTGGTATATTACATGGTTATATTATATGGTAATTATATTATATATTATATGACACGTAATTTTACGACCGGAGTGTCGAGTGCCGAGTCTTTCCGAAGACTTTGTGCGGAAAAATAATATTATTGTACATCGCGCGTGAGTTTAAATATTAATAACAATTGTATTATATTATAAACAGACTGATGACGGTGTATATTATTATGACTGTTATTATTATTATACACTGGGACAATGTTTCACGATCGGGTGACGTCTCGGGGACAATACAATGTATACAGAATAGGCACAGAACGACAATTGCGCCAAACATGACGACGGAGGTATTCTCCGAAGGGGTATAAAAAATTTCACGATGTCGGACGTTTCGGAGGAGGATTATTTCAGTAGCGGCCTCGGGGTTTCTCGTAAAACTGACACGATGTCTGGTCTTATCTCTTGCCCACCGATTGCTGTGGTGTGCAAACGTTCACGAAGATTCGCACTTCAAAGATATAATTCGCATCATGTCTATCGACGGAGTCACAGGCCGATTGTACTTGACCGTTTTATACGCAGAGACATTTCTCCACAGCCGAAAATACGCGATTAATCTTGGATGAAGGTGGTTACTGATTTTTCATGAAACTTCAGAAAACACGACAATAAAGATAGATCATGAAAATCAAACATTATGTGCACAAATATTCCAATTTTGGTTAGACATTACCTATTTTCAAACAGAGATCCCGTTGGTTGTGAAGAAATCGAGACTGTAAAATGTATCGAATTTCAGAGAACGTAGGCACCTACCGCTTTTTCGGCCAAACGTGTTAAAAAATTTTTTATTTATTTTTTGTTCGGTCATACCACCTACTTATGCTATAAAATATTGATTGCACTGCATTTTAAGATTATTCACCATATTTATAGTGTTATAATATTATACAATTTCAAAATATTATTATTATTATTTTTTGTATAATGGTGGTCTCCTAGATAAACTTTTAGAGAGTGGCAACTCTTTAACAAATTTAGGTTAAGAATGAACAAAAGCTATCTATAAACAAAAATAAATAAATATAAAACCAAGTTGATTACTCTCCTTGGGCTACCTTTGAATAGCTCACAGGATTTTCGTTTAATAATACATATTATATTACTTATTTTTACTTTTAAAAATTAGTCGACTAAAAAAAAAATAATGGCTGAAAAAGGAATAGCTTTTATTTTAACAAAACAAATACAATTATTTTGTATGTTTGAAGATTGAACTTTCACTTATGTAGGCACGGTTAACTAACTAGTATACAGTCATTTGTACAGTAACAATATTAATATTAACTAATTTAACAATTTAAATTAACAAATTTATAATATTGGATGTATGACGTATATTGTAATAAATAATTATTTGTCTAAAGTTATATTGTTATGTTGTTATATAATCATCGACATGGTGTTCACGTCATTTGAACTCTTGTAACTCGACCTTTGTAAAAATTGAACGAATAATGTTATGGGTTTGGAATTTAGCGAAGCCGGCTTGAATGTATGAAACGTTAACAATAAAATAAAATGAAACCCACGTGATCCATCAGTAAAAAATCGAATTTAATAGTTTTTACCTATTCATACAAAAAGAGAATTTTCAGTAAAGTAATAACTAGAAAAGAAATATACATACCTCCAAATGTAAGCCTCTTGTCAAAATATCTACGTCACACACCTATGTCGTAAACATGATTCTTTAATAGTAGGTACTATATCTTTAACCGTGCTTGTGAATAATATTATATCTAACTCTAAATATGAATTTTCAATTGATACCATTTTTGGCGAAAATAAATAATTTTTCATCGAGAAATAGACACTGTTTACATTGAACTGTATTTAATTAGAGTTCAACCGTCAGCCATGGTTTAAGGTAAAATGGTAAAATAAAGCAAATTATTAATTCGTTGAGGTTATGCGTTACTGTTAAGCAATATAATTAAAAAGTGTGAACTTGCTTCGTTACATGAAAAAATTATAATTTTAATCTGAAAATCAAAAATTGAACTTGACCTTTAGTACAGTTTTACTAAAACATAAATGTTATCATGATAATTTTGGCAGGAGGTAATATTTTAAAATGTTTAAATACAATAAACATTTTTGTCTCACTTCCCTTCAAAAAGTTACAACTACATGACAGACAATATTACAAATGTACTTACTTACTTACTTACTTACTTACTTACCTTGGAATTTTTTTTTCTAAGAACCTACCTTTATACTTATAATAACAATAATAAGTTTGTTGCAACATCAACAATATTTAACATCAAAGTTTACTTTATGAGTACAATATTGCAGCAACCCCTGATAAGCAAAGCTTGTGCTGGTGGAGCAGTTCTCAAAAGTATAAATAAGAGAACTAAATATAATAGAATAATATGGTATGGAATTAATATAAATAGTATTTAAAAACAAACATAGAATAGTAAGATTATTCTGTTTACAGTACCTATTGTCTTAAACAAAAATAAATTAATATTCAATTTAGTGGATTTAGATTATGTTAATCGAAATAAAGTTATAATAATTACAAAAGATGAAATACAAGTGACCTTATAAAATAATTAAATGTATGCACAAACTAAATCTCAAAGTTTAATACTTATGTTTCTATAAGGTAAATAGATTATTAAAATTACTTATATTTATATTAAAGGAAATACATCATTTCAGACCAATATAAAATATACTTTTTTGTTCATAAACTTTTGGATAATTAGGTAAACGTATATTAATATTTTATTTGTATCTATTTTTCTGCTCATGATCAAAAATAGGAACTAAGTGTTTATGTTTATATGTAGGTTTAAAACAAAGACATTATAATATGATACTATGTATTTAATATCTGTACATTTGTATAGTTCTATAATACTGTGGTGATCGAAGTGGTCTTAAGTCTTTTTTAACAATTCTTTAATTACTATTTACAGGTTGCCAAGAAAAATATTGCACTTTTATTATTTTTCAATTAGATTTAGGGGTTAGGCTAGGTCTTGAGGTCTCAGTTTCCAGTGCATATATATAGTTTCAATGAATGTAACCAGCTTACATTGAGATTTCCGTCACAAATCTAATGATAAATGCATAAATTACCTACTTAAACAAGTATTATTTATTATGTATATTATTTATACCGTAAAATATAATAATTATATATTTCTAATATCATCGGCGGAAACACTCCCAGTCCAAAAGGAAGAAAACAAGCCGGTAGCTAAAACAGCGGCCGTGTCGACGTAAGACTATACAGAATGTTTATTATAGTGAAATACCACGAACACTACGTATAAAAATATGTATTTTGAGTTTGACTCGTTACAACATGTATTTTTCAATGATAATAATATGTGCCCGGGTATCATGATCTATAACTCACTGAGTCGCGGTCATCGAACCGTTATTATGGTAATCGAAAAAAAATGATCGCATAAACACAATATTATAATGATTAAAACGATTATGTTAATGTTGTGTTCGACGTTCGCGAAATCGAACTAGGAATCGCCCACGGCGACTGCTATAATATTCAATCCTCCACGTCGATCTTTGGCCCTAAGATTATTTTCGTACATTGTAACGCCCGTTATCGCCCGTTATCGTCTGCCGTGGAGGTAGATCGGCCGCGATCGTACGCAATCGATAACTGCTAAATAACATCTCGTGGTTGGGTACGCGACCGGCATGCAGACGCAGTTCGCAAGCCGGACCGGATAGTCTTATAAATATTATAATTCTATTAAGATTTAACATAGCTGCTCGTGGTTCGAGCTGTTTGACGGACGTCTCGATTACACGCCATGGAGAACTCGACGAATATCCACTACACGACCTTAACGACGAACTATTCGTTCTCGTTGTTCAAGGTAATAATATTATATTATACGCCCGCGTAAACACTATACCGATGAACGATGATCTCTGCGAACGTTTTGAAAGCGTTCTTGACATATTGTTTGATATCAGTTTAACACGATATGGCTGGTGTTAGTGACGAATTCATTGGGTTATCAATTATTTTTCCAGGAACTCAGCAGTTCCGTTGAAGGCAACGTGTTCGTGTCCACGTACAGCATACAGTTTCTGTTACTACTCCTGGCCTTTGGATCCAAGTCTAAGACCAACGAACAGCTCAAATCCGTCTTACATCTGTCCAAAGACAAATCACCAAACTACGAAAACATCAAATCAGTCATCACAAGACTCGAAGTATTTAAAAAAAAAATATATCCTCACTCTAGGCGTTTCATAACATGGTTATAACGGTTTTCAATATTTTAAAGTTGTATTTTTTTCTTAAAAATGTAATAAAAAAAGTCGCAACTTTTAAATATAGTTTACGAAGTGGGAGATACTTGGAAGTACTTTTTAATCTACAGTAGTTTTATGGCTTTAAATATTACTAGTAATTATTTTCTTCAGTTGATGCAAAATTAGATAGAACTTTTTATAATAACGGTTCTTATAAATGATTCAAACAAACTTAATGCAATGGGCATACAGCTATCGGATATTATATCCTTAAAATAATCGTAAATATTAATATATTTTTGTAATAATACCGTTGAATACAATAACAAGTTAAATATTCAATTATTACAACTAATTATATTAACCATACGTACAATTAAATAATTCGTGATACTACGATTAGAATCTATTAGAAGTATTTTGTTCTATAAAATTGTCAATTAAAATAAAATAAGAAAATATTTTTTAATAAATATCTTAATGATTAGCTTAATAATTAGCAATTTGTATAAGTTCTTGTTTTCAAGAAATTAAATTAATAAATATTTTGAAACAAATTATATAACAGTAATTAGCAATTTGATGTGTCATTCATTTTCAACGAACAGCAAGTCATATACAAATATTAGTATTTAACAGTAGATATTAAAATTATGAACCTATAAATAGATTATTTAAGTTATTAACTTCATGATAATAATTCAAAATAATCAAATAACGTGATGCTCAGTATTCAAACAAAAAAATTAAATCTTTATAATATTATTAAAAAAAGGTTTTATAGTTTAAAACAAAGGAAAAAATTGATTCAGAAAAATGTCTGTTAGTTAAACAATACTCTGCAAAAATGTATTGTGCATTGAAGCATGAACGATTTTATTTATTTAAATTTGTATTTTTTGAACTGTGTACAGCAATTTAATATTTTGTAATCAAATGTATGTCAGTTATTGATTTTTTTTATGCAGTTTTTTTTTGTTCATAGTTCCAGATAATTAATTCATAATATTTTTGCTTTGGCGGACTAATTATTAATGACTAGGAAAGTTTATAGTTTAATTAATTATTCTCAGATCCCCGGCCACTTGACCGTCGCCAATGGAATTTTCTCGGACAAAACTTTCAGTTTAAATCCAGAGTACACGAAAAACAATCAAAAGTACTTGAACTCCGAAGTGAGAAGTGTCGATTTTTCCGGTAATCCTGCGTCCGGGGAGTCAGAAGTAAACAAATGGGTTAATACCAAAACCAATGGAAAAATTTCGGAACTTTTCAAACCAGGTAATAATTAAATAATGTGTAACCGTGTTACCTACTGTCTCGTCGATGGAGTAATCCAGAAAACAAATGATCATATGGCGTATAATAATGATATAATAATATCCCTTCAGGTGACATTAATAAGGACACAGTGTTGGTTTTGGCGTCGGCCGTACACTTCCAAAACTTGTGGAAAAAACCATTCACGGAGACAAAGAACGCGAGCTTCTGTCTCACGGCCACGAACCACATCGATATCAAAATGTTGCACCAAACCGGTCATTTCAAATACTACAAGGATGATCACTTCAAGTTCGCAGCCGTCGAAATACCGTACAAAGTACGAGTACACCTTAATATTATTGAAAACGTTATCCTCCATTTTCTCGCAGCTCCCAAATCACCACTAATGGGTTATTCTTCGCACCCGGGCTTAAGAAAGCGGGGTTAAAATCTTTTAACATTTCCTAGATATTCTTTCAAATAATTTACAAAACATTTAACATATTATTTGGTGTTCTAAGGACGAAATCGCAGTCGAATTGTTCTGGTTAGATCCTGATGGATCAGGAAAAATTATCTGTATTTAAATACTTTAGATTTTCCATGAAATATTTTGCGTCCTTCGCGCTTAGACACGTGTCCATCCACCCCTAATCAAATACCCTAAACATTTACCACTCCAAGCTTAAGAAAAAACCATTGCCGTTTGGTAAAATATAATATTATATCGCATAATAATATACTAATTGAGTCCTGTAATAGGTGGGAGGTTACGAGATGTTGATCATATTGCCGGACAAGATGGACGCGGTAAAGGACTTGGAAAATGTGTTCCTGAAGAAATCCAAAAACTTCGCGAACTTGGTGAACAACATGACCATACATAATGTCGAATTGGACGTACCGAAGTTTAAGTTCGAATCCGATATGAATCTCGAAAAAACCATGCAGAAAGTGAGTGTACACAACATACCTAGTTTTATGCATGCGTTTACTTTAGAGTTGTTGATTCGATTGGTAAATATAAATAATTCGTTCGTACGTGCAAAACCACCTTGACGGTGTTGTCGTGGCTGTCGAGTTTTACGGCGTTTTTTTTTTACTATTTGATGCACACGTTTGAGACAATGTTTTTTCTTCTAAAGTTAACAAACAGGAAAATCAAATCATTTTATAAGTGTTATTTATTTCGATAAAATCAAGTCGGAAGGTCATGTTGTTTTTTTTTTTTTTTGTGATATTTACAGCGCTCATTGATGGTGGCCATAAAAATATCTGTCAAATCTACTAAACGTTTTAATCTGTTTTTAAATTAAAAATTTAAAGTGAAAAGTGAAAAAAAAACATTCCTATAATAATATTCTAGCATAATTATCCGGGAACCGTTTGACATAGATTTTCCTTTGAGTCTGTTAATTTGAATAAAGTGCTTCAATATTCTCTAGCGGAAATCACATTAGTTAGGTCATTAATAATATAATATAATAATATGTACTTGAATACATGAATTTAAATGTATTATGTATTATGCTATGCGAATGTAATCGTATATCAGAGAACATTGTATAGACTCAACTACGTAACCATATTATCATGTCTATGAAATTGTGGCAAAGTCGTTAATATAAAATATTATATAACTTGTTAAAATAAAAACTATATTTACCTACTTACCTACTTAAATCTAAACGGGTTATTCGATAAACATGATAAAATCACAATTTATAATGAACAGAATATATTTTAAATGTTTGTGTATATAGTTCACAATTTTTAATAGTTTAATATTTTATACATAATAATTGTTTTAAAGCATAAAAATAGATTCCATATGGATCTAATCGTTTCCTTTAATACTTTTAGTAAAAATCATATCGATTTCCACTTCATAGTATTATTAATTATTAGTTCTATTTTCCCGTCGAATCTAGATTACCTAATCTATCATTATTAAAAACGCTTTAAGCATAATACTGCTTGTCTAAATTTGCGAATAAAACTTGATTGTATTAGAGTAGATAGGTACTTTATATATTATTATATAATATTATAATTGTGTAATTAAATAAAAATTAGACATTGACCGGAGACAACGAAAAGATATAAAAGGTTAGATCAGGAAGGTCGGTAACATGGAGTCATTGACATTGTGTTCTATAAGAGTTAATAATAACAAATTCGTTATTCTAAACTTTGTAAGTATTTAAGACGCCAACTGTTGTTGATGGAATCAATTTTTAAATCTGTTAAACGTCAGGACTAGTAAAATAATTTTCAATTTTATCAATTCAACGTAACTTTTCCGTTGAACTAAATACTAATTAATTCAACCAATAGTGTATTACTTTAATTCATAAAACATAAATTATAGTTAAAATATCTTTAATCTAGATATTCATTTATGGTAATACGATTGAAATAAATAATGTGTTCGTTCGTGTTGGTTTTATCTTCGAGTACTTACGTTGTAATAACATATATTTGTTTTTAAAGTTTTAACATTATCCAGTCAGCTTTTTAAAACGTGAAGTATGGACTTACAGGCACAGTATTTTTTTGAAAAATATGCTTGGTTTTCATTTTTATATTTGAAAACCGTTCAACATGTTTTTATGATATGTACCTTTGAATTAAAAAGTTATCCAACGTATTTTTCTCTTACTTTTTCGTATTTTGTAGAGTTATAACTATTTACTAATAGGTACTACTACATAACCTACATTATTTGAAATGTATTGAGTACTAAAAGTATAGTTTCAAAACTTATTATTCTCAACAAAAATAGTGACTAACCTTATATTAAGGTCTCAATTTTTTACAATATGATAAAACAACAATCTATTGTATAAATATTGTTTTTATTCATAATGAACTCTTGTCTCTTAAATTATTTTAATGTAGGCTATAAATGAAAACATATTATATATTATTTTGAATTAATATTTGTAATTTGATTTGGACTTTAGATTATATTATGCTATCTGATTTATTTTCATATCAAAAAATGAAACATTTTGTTTATGTCTAGAAAGGGGACTTAAACTTATCTCCATTTTAAAAATCTAAGTTTATGAAAAAAAAAAACTTTTTCATTGAAAAAGAAGCTAACCAAACTAAATATTAAATATTACACTGTAGATAGTATATTACCTAAATTATATTTTTGCCGATTTTGAATTTAATATAACCATAAAATATTGTTAATATAATATTAAAGTTCCTACCCCAAGGTGTTGTCAATAGTTAAAAAAGATAACGTTTAGGTATAAAGCAATACATAATTTTTTCGTGATCGGTTATTTTTATATTATCATCTGTAGGTACTAGGTGACCCAAAATAATTAATTTGCGACCTCCAGGTTGAGAATTACTACCTAGTGCACCTATCTAATAATTTTTTTATGATTCTTCCGAATAATATTTTTACCACAGATTTTAGGGTTATATACTTATATCGTAATGCATACCAATGTTGTTATTTTTTTTTTCATTGGTGACAAACCTAATTTTTTTTTGATAACCCATATATTTTGAACTATTCAGTATACAACATATTCAATTTTGTTTGTATTATTGATTTATGTCGGTTGATTTGAGTTGTCGGTTCGGTACAATTGCAGCGTAATGACCAGTGTTTGGAAAGAACGTCGTTCATGAACGCGTTCACGTTCATATGTAGTGAACGATACGTGAACGTCACTCGTTTTTTGCTAATAGAACGTGAACGTGAACGACGTTTATATTTTTAATGAATTTGATCAATTTTTAAGACGTTCAATTTATTTACCATTTAATAAATATTATATTATGTATAAAATAATTAATTATATTATAATAATAATATTTTCATTTTTCCCATTATAATTCCTACAATATTTGTTTAATTGCAAAGTATATAAATTAAATACGTGAAATTCCAGTGTCCCCGGCTAGAAATACAACAATAATGTTATGATTTCCATGAATTTGTAATAAACCTAATCGGTTTATCATGAATAGGTAAAGTGTATATCTATTATGGTATAATAGATATACGTTTATGGGTTTTTAATTTTTATATTGACTGCAGGCTAACGATTCATAAAAAAAAAATTAAATGAACGCGACCCAATGAACGCGTTCGTTTTTTAAAAGAACGTGAACGTGAACGCGTTCGTTTAAAAAAACACGAACGTGAACTTGAACGACTTCCTTTTTTAACGACTGAACGTGAACGTGAACGAGTTCATTTTTTTAGTGAACGTTCCGAACACTGGTAATGACTGTCAGTCGACTGTGTCATTTTCGACAACAAACGTCGGCGAAAGCAATATTACATTACTAATTTAGTATTTAAAACGTTCACTAAGTCAACATAATGTATTATAATATAAGGGATAATATATATTTGTTCTTTGAATCACGTCCGTGAGCAATTAGTTTCCAAAACTAAACGAAATAGTATCAAACCGTCGACAAACTAAACTGTTTACTCATAGTAATTACCTATCTACTGCCGCAATAACATATCATAAACCTATAACATTTTATATTTTTGTTTTTGACAGTTGGGTTGCACCGAAATGTTCTCTACGGCTGCCGATTTCTCCGAGCTCAGCTCGTCGGCCACTGGCAAGCTGAGGGTCAGTAGCATGAAACACAAGACTTATGTGGACGTCAACGAAAAAGGCACGGAAGCCGCGGCCGTTACCGGTAAGTCCTTCCATCGGACGTTGTTCGAAATCTTTTGATTTTTGTATATTTTTTTACGGAAATATTAAAATGCAAATTACTTACTCGTACGATTTTTCACAGGTGCCACCATCGAGCATTACAAACTGGAATACGTTCAGGGCAACATCAAGAACGTCAAGTTCCACGCGTGCCATCCGTTCTTGTTCATCATCAAGAAAGACAAAGACATCATTTTCATGGGTAGACTGTCCAATCCGGTCGTGTAGAGCGCAATACCAATGATATCACAATACAGTGATAAATATTTTATAATGATGAGAGACTTGTATAATTCCTAGAGATAAGATTTCTACGATTTTTTTTACATCGATGATAATAAATTTGTTTGTAATTTTTATGAGATATATTATATATATTTTCGTTGTGCAAATTAATATACAGAACGAACAATTATACGAAAGCATATGCTTATTTTTGTAAAAAATAATAAAATATTATCTGTATATATAAAAAGACTTGTCCTGGGTGATTCATCATCGCCTAGCCGGAACCACTGGACGGATCTGGCTGAAATTTGGCATAC
Source organism: Nasonovia ribisnigri (assembly GCA_027563435.1). NCBI lineage: Eukaryota > Metazoa > Arthropoda > Insecta > Hemiptera > Aphididae > Nasonovia > Nasonovia ribisnigri. The sequence continues at coordinate 129,567 of JANEHU010005137.1, forward strand.
AGATAGCTATTATGACGTAAGCGTCCGCTAAGAAAGGATTTTTGGGAATTCACCCCTAAAGGAGGAAATAAGGGGTTGTAAGAATACAATAGTGGCGCCATCTATCAAGTTTTATCTAATTTAAATATACTACATTGGTTTAAGTACCTACAAAACATACAAACTTGATGTTTGGAATAGTGGTTCTTCTAATTATCTAGATGTGCAATAAGAAAAGATTTTCTGATATTCGCATTTCAAAGAAGTGGTCAATCATGGATCTTAAGATTCGAGGTGGAAATTGAAACTTTTTTTGTTTATTAATGGTTGCCTTTGGTTGCAGGTTATAATAGTGATAGCAGAAATTAGCATTATTATTATTATAACTTGCGGTTGCTCATCAGCTATATACGTTGAATTATTTCACAAAGTTAGCCGTTAGGTACAAGAACGCTGATTTATCCGAAAAAATAAAAAAATAAAATAACCCTCAAAATATATTAATATAGAAATACTATAAAAATCCGGGATAATCAATTATGACTTCAATACTATTTTAGGTACACCGTAATACCGTATAAATATATTTTTCAACTACAAATCTATACTAATGTAGATTGTATTTGATCACCCTCCTCGCTGTGTCCGCAATCTACTGCAAGTAGATTGCCTACCTGATAATATATTGTTTGCATAACCATAAGCATGTCTCACGGGCAACGCCATGCGGGATGACTAAAATTTGAAACATAATATGATTTTGCTTCCACATTAAATTACACCTAAAAGGAGTTAATTAATCACAATTTTTTTCCCGGGCATCGCCGGGTTATTCAGCTAGTAATATATATTTATAATTTCAGAATCGTATCGTCGTCAAATAATTCTACTGTTGTTTATGTTTTTATTCATATTTCGTAATTATTGCAATATTATGTAAAGTTAGGTGGGGTAAGAGCCTGACGGGGTTAGAGGCTAATTGGTTTATAAAAAATACAAATTTTCAATTTCGAAGTAGATTTTATGAATATTATAAAGTTTCACACTAATCGATCGTTGACCGTTGTATAATGTTAGTTACACATGAGGTTTCAGAACACGCAGTCAATTGTAGTCGGCAGTGCTTTGCAGATACTGTCCCGCTGGTGGACGCGAAAACGATGTGTGTTGTGATGTTTTAGTAATTTTTTAGAGTACTCACTCCATCATCAGAAAAAAAACAAGTTTAATTATTTTCTAAAAATAATTCCTGAAAATCCATTCAAAAAACTAAAAAAAAAAATTGAAAATTATTGACCTAGAAATAATCTGATGGATTAAATGGTGCTTAGAAAGTTATAAAATATGAATTTTTAATATATTACAACAGAAAGTAATAAATATTTATAGACTTTTAAAACTAACTGTTTTTAGTATAATAGTTTTAATGGAAATATTATCATTTCAAAAAATCCAACGCGAACAAATAAGTAGGTCGTATAAGCACTGCAATTCGCAGTTTGAAATATTATTGTATCGACTGAGCTTAAAAGATTTACGCAAACAATCTAGAGTAGTAGTTATCGTTAATGCTTAAAACAAAAACAAAAAATAGAATCGTAAAACTTATAGCTTCAGTGCAGTGCCTAGAATACTAAAGTCACGATGTCGTGTTCAGTGAATTATATTATGGAAGCAATTTTAGACTTCATAATAAAACGTTTTATTACCGTTGCCCATTGATCGATTTTTTTGTTTTTTTTTTTTCATAAAAACAAATTATTATCGATGCACGTATAAATTATTTCCGTTGACGCATAAAAATCGAAATTTTCGGCAATAAAAGTAACGAAAATAACGTTACGCCCGTCCGTCGAAGTTAGCGCTTCCTTTAGGTGTTATATTGTATATTTCTTGCTTACTACACAACTCGCGCAAAAAATACGCGTAGAATAATCGTAATGTCTCGAACGTGAGACCAAGATTTTCGGTATTTTTAGCACTTACAATCATTAATGTTTTAGTCTTATAGTGCCGTCGATGATGGTTTGAATATTTAAATACTGAAAAACGCGATGAGTTTCCGAAAACCATATCGTCGCCTCTAATGTCTCGATGTACGGTCGCGCTGCGTATTATACACATATAGTACCTAATCAGTGTAATTTGCGCGGGGGTGGGGTATGCAACTGATTTTTAACACGCACTATTTTATCTATTATAAAAAACATTAAGGTGTCTGTATCCCTTACCCTCTTCACAGCCGTTTGACCATCACTGCATCTTACTCGATATAATACTAAAACGCATCTGAACCGAGCGAAAATAATTCCACCGGATCGTCAGACCAAAATATATCGGTAAAACAAAAATAATATATGAATGTAATATTTCAACACGTTATCACCTATGTACAGGCACACACCTACTAAAGGTGTGAAGATAGGGTAAAATAATTTTTACCACAACCCCTGGGAGTTGTCGTCCATATGTGATATATATTGTGCTCATTTTAGTTTTTATTTTATGAACGTATTGTCGAATCAATAAAACAGATAGTTAATATTCAAATACTATATATATATATATGTATATATATTATAGATGAATGAAAACATGCGTTGACAGTTATTACTTATTGTAAAAAACGATTAATTTAAGATCAAGTTTTCTATATTCTGAAAAAAAAAAATGTGTTGTAAATAATTATTTTTAAAGCGATTAAATTAAAAATAAAATCAAAATCAAAATCACAATAAATTATTAGTGATTTTTAAAAAAAATGTGCGTGCAAAATTGGGAGTGGTAATTCGAAACATATATGCATGGGTGCGGCATATTATTAAAATATTATTACGGTCACCGAGGGAACATCGGCTGACGACATGGACCTTTTTGTATCGAATTTATAATATAATCGTCTGGAAGTGACCAATAATATAATATAACTATTTTATTATCAGCATTAATTTGTGAATCATAATAATATTTTCTCAAAGAATTTTATCATCTGACTCACTAACGGAGATGGGATCTCGACGGTTTCGATTAGCATTATATGACATTATTATTATTATTATTATTATTACTATTATTATTATGCGTAGAACAAATCAAAAAGTAGCATAGGTCGTAGCGAGCTCGTCGTAGGTGGTCCTGTGCTTTATTTTTTTTTTTTTTACGAGTGTGGAGGTGGTTCATGATGATTTCATTCGAAAATATTGTGTGTGTGACGCCGACCGATAATTGACTATAATTTATTTCCAGAAGGTGTTTGTAACGATGGTATTGTGAAGACATTCTGAACGCACGCCACTTATGCTAATCAGACGACGGCCGTACCTGTAATAATAATAATAATAATAATATTATGTTGCCTAATCACCCGAAACCAGTGGCCAGTCCGCTGTCGTGTATCGTTACGAATCAATGATGCATAATTTATTAATATTATGTATGTAATACGGTGTATTAATATCTAACGCCTAACCTACGAAAAATACGATAATAATAATAGTTATTATTATTAGACGTGATTCCTTCGCGCGATGATGAGGCAATATGATTTCTGTAAAATATCAAACAGATATTATAATATTTTTTTTCCACATAAAATCGCCTGGAAAAACTCCTTTAAAATTATATTCTTAAAAAATATCAAAAAAAGGTGGCATTTTCTCTGAAACATTTATATTAGAAAAACCCATTGAATATATTTCAATATATTTCGATACATTTTACGGAAAGTGTCAACTGTGGTTTTTACCATTCGGTTTGTCTACGGTCAGTTCGATATAATACTATGCCAACTGTCTTTCATCGATCGTAAAGTATTTCATCATTTTTTCGTTTACATATTGTTTGTTGGAAAATATGTCTCATCAAAAATGTGTACTGTACTACTACAATTATTTATTTATTGTAATTAATATGACAAATTAAAATATTATCATTTAATAATAAATAAACATGAAAACATCGTACATACAGACGTACAAATCGCATTATAGTGTAGTGTTATTTTTGTGGCGGATGAAGAACCACCAAGAAAAAACAATACACCCGTATATTTGTGTCATACATGAAACAAAGTACATCCATGCACATCCTGATTCACTCAGCATGGGTATTCTTGATATTTTTTGTTTGTGGAAAGCTCAATATTGTATGATAAATATGTTGTGTTCAATTTTCTAGCTTTATACTCGTAACAAGAATTTGATCAATAAATCAAAAATGTATTTGATAATTATATTTACAGATTATACGATATAAGTTAGCCATTATTGACATTTATACCACAGATCGTATAGTTGGGAACATTTTATATTTAATCCCAAATGTGGTTTTCTTCGTATATATGAATTATGTTTTACAATCTGTATTTTATAAACAATAGTTTATTTGAATAGCGTATAATACAATATTTCAACGTACAAAGTATATATTAAAAATTTACAACGACTAGAAAAATATGATGTTGGTGAGGTTGAATACTCCAATTATAGGTGCTTTTATAGAATGAATAGAATGAAACTGTGCATTATTCGAAAATTACACATTCAAAAAGTCCTCCACGTGTAAATGTATTATGGCAAACGACGGAGTTATCCCTTTGGAATGTCGGTCGAAAGAGATTAAATTTAAGGTCAGTGCAATTATCATTTACCTAAAGTTGTGTGTGTGCTTAATTGAACGTACTGATTTACTCACATAACGTTTACTAGGAAATTGGGTCGTGGCAATGGTGTAGTAACATGGCCTATATTGTGCGCCGTTTGGCAAGGTAGTGATTTCTGTCGAGGCGATCCTTGAAATAAATTGACACATATTTTAAGACTATAAATAATTGTGACATTAACTGAATTTCTATTGTTCATTTAAATCTACCTAGGTAGGCCGTCCAAAGTCTGTGTCCATTATTGACCTCGTTGACGTCATAAACCGTTCGTCCACATTTGATTGAACTCAGTAATATACGGCAACTTTTTCCCGATAATAATTCCGTCATTGAGTCGACGTCGACAGAGAGCAGGAGTGTGCGGCACAACATATTAACATCTACAACATCTACAGGATTTTCCATATTTTTGGCTAAGATTAAAGGTCGCTCAACATTTTGAAGAAAGAGCAATGCAACATAACTGTCGTTCAAAAATAAAAGTTAGAGTTAGTACCCAGTTAAAGTGACCATTATAGTATTATAACAATATAAGACATACGTAAGTACTAACATTACACGAATTTAAACGTGCTTGAATTAGAGATAAATTCGTTTAGAATTTTGATTTTTATAATTTAGTTATGATTTCGTGATATTATTATAATATGCAATAATGTATTATTAATAATTATGAATGTTAAAATGATAGTTCGGGGACAACTTGGTACAGATGTTCAGTACACCATGAACTGCCTCAAATACGGACATTAATATGTGCGCCACGCCTTAAAAAAAAAAAAAAAAAAAAAAAAAAATAGTTGAAAATAATTATAAGAAAAGAAGTTTAAAAAAAAATCAGAAAACTATTTCTACCCGTACATGAGTATTCCACAATATGGCCATGGTATAATTCTTTACGAGATGCGGCCATAATTTATTACGACTAAATTCACTGTAGTTAGCAGTGTTGTTAACGATTAAAGTTGTATTATCTGTAATAATTATGATATTCCAGTAAAGAAATGTTTTAAATGTTAAGTACTATTAACTTTCAAATGTCTTCTGAAGTTTGATGTGCTCGAAGGCGAGTACCAGATATACCGAGTAGTTGCAGATGGACATTAATTATATTATTGTCACAGCCTTTAAGAGACAAACTGTCGTCAATCGATTTGTTTCATAATTGTGTCTTTTTTATGAAGACTAAATAAAAATGTATTTTGATTTAAAATCAAGTCATAAATTATAAACATTTTTTAATTAATTAAATTTTCATTTCTGTTGACCTGATCAAAACCATTCGTTTCGACAATTAGGTATATATTGGTAAGTACAATTTTAAATATTAATAATGATACATAGTTTAAAAATATATAGTGCTAAAATAATAAAATTTTTATAGATTAAACGTTCCTATGGAATTCATCTATGGGTACGGTCAAAACATCAAATATTAAAATATTCCAATCATTCTAGTCAATTTGCTTTCGCCTCATTACAAAAGCCACGTCTTGTTATGTCAACAATCTCTGCCTCCCCTCTAATCTCAAAATCTCAACCATTCATTTTCTAGCCTCCCACTATTATAAACCATTTTACAAAAACACATTCAACCATTCAAATTCTCTAATTTCAAACCTCTCCTCTCTTATACTTCTTGATAACCCAATACGCTGTCTTAAAAAAAAATTGGCCCAGCGACCTTCGCGATATTTAAAAATTAAATAAATAAATAAAACCAAAACTATTTTTTTTTTTTAAAAAATCGCTTTTCTATCATGCCGTCCATTTCTGTATATTTGGTCCCTTCCTCTATATTTCCTATTTATACATATAGATTGTATATAATATGTTCTTGTTTGTTCTAATAAAAAAAAAAAAATGAGTAACCGTTATCTATTTCTACATTGTAAATTTATATAATACATACTTCTTCTTCTTTTGGCCATTTTACTAGTTTTAGCCGTCACTACAATATCCCGCCACTTATCTCTGTCTTGAGCAATTACACGCCAGTCTTCTATGCCCATTTCTTTCAAATCTTCCGCTACTCCATCAATCCACCTTGTCCTGGGACGTCCCCTTGGTCGTTTTCAAAAAAACGTTTGTTTTTATACAATATATTAATATTAAAATATAAAATACTAAATCGACAGTAATTTAATAATCAGGTCATAGATATGATAAAATAATGATAAAGAAATAATAATAGACTATGGAGTATATTTTTTGTGAGGTGCGGCAGTAAGAAGAATAAGGACTAAAGAAGAAATTTATTGACGTAGTTAATTATTAAGATTTGAAAGATATTCGCAAAACCATGTACTGTTAAGTAACTCGATAGTATTGCGAGTCAGAAGCAACGGAATGCATAAGATATAATTTGGCCTGCAGGACAGAGTTGGGGAGGGGCGCCTGGGGTTATTTTTATTCGCGTGATGAGGTGGGTTCGACTGATTGGCGCGGCACTTGATGATGGCTTTGTGCGTTGTGCGTCCTTTGTAATTGGAAATGTGATAGCCTCCTCCACACAGGGATCGCTTGGCTCGGCTGCTCTCGTTTTATTGTTACACTCGTCTGAGAAGTGCGATATACAACGAAATTGATGCAGCGAGAATAACAGTACCTTGAGGTATGTCCGCATAAATCTGGCAGTCGTGACACCGTGGTGGACTACTATTGGTATTGTAAGGCATTTTTACCTCGATCGCGGTGTATAATATATCGAAGATAGATTGGGAATATCCTTGTTATAAAATTGTCGTCTTTACTCTTTACGATCGAGGACGACAAAAAAAAGGACGCCTTTTACAGTTTATTTTAACGTTCGCAACGCGTTGGACCGAATGACAAGTCATTACCTCATTATATTATAGCGATATTATTCTTGATGAAATTTTTAAGTTGTGGTCGTCGATATCTAGCGAGAAATCATTTAATGAGTTTCGATCATCTGATCATTCGCATAGTCCACAGACAACATTGTGGCTGATCACGAATAAGCTAACCTTACCTGCGCTGTACGTAAACGATATAGAGTTGTGGTGGTATGGTGCACTGATTGGCTGTGTATTATTTTAAATTTGTTATTGTTCGATAATTTATAAATAAAAATATTTTTTTATCACACATTTGTCCCGATTAATTTTACATTTTTTTCTCTCGAATGGGTTGCTAATAGCTATAAGTTTGATATACATTTATTCAATAATTATATTATTTGTGAACAAAATATTAAAGTAGACATGTACGTAAACGTAATACAAAAGAATTTGTTGTCGGAATAAGACAATATTATTATTACGTACATATCTGCTTAATAAAAATATTGTCTTATTCTAACAACAAATTCGTTTGTAATGTAACTATGTGCTTTGTAATATTGTACACTTACAAACGTATATATTAATTCTGTAACTTATAAGAGGGATCACTCGAGTAAGTACTTGTAAATCCGCTCCCAATTAAAAATGATACATTTTTAAGACGCCAGGTTTTAATAATTCGTTTTTCTATTGGATACGTTTCCGATACAATGTAATATGTTGCAACTAACAATTTAATATTGTATTAATAGAAAACATTCTATTTTTTTCTTAGGATTAAAGGCTTGGACTGCTAAGGTCAATTAATTTAGTCTACAATGTTTCCAATGGTTTACATGTTACAGTTTTTTTTTTAAATTATTGATAAGATTTAAGGAGTATTATATAAGTAAAATTTCAAAGATATTTTAATAATATTTATAACTATCTAGGTTTATACATAAAACATAACTTCGTTTCATTAATGATTTATAATTAATAAATCCAATCTAAAATGTGTAGCTTGCCTACATGTTGAGAATATTCATATTAATAACTTTTATGTCTTGGTAACCTAAACAAAATATATTATTATATTAAATTGTAGGTATACGCGAGAATACTCTTTGTATAAAAACTTAAAGAGAAAAAATTAATTACTTATGTAGGTATTTAAATATAATATTTATACATTATATTACATAGCATATACTTTTAGTTTATAAGCTATATAATAAAAAATAATTTAAAAAAAACAACAAGTATAGTGAATTTAGATATAAAGTTTAAATTTAAATAAAAGAATAATAAATTAAAATACAATATTTGGTAAATAATTTATAATAAAGAAAGTTTGCAATTTAAATTTTAAGAAGGCTATAGACTATACATACTATACTTATAACTATATTATGTATACGGCATGCACAAAATCTAATAGGAATATAGGTACCACATAAAAGTAATCTCAGTTTAAACGTAAATACGCGGAGCTGGGTCGCGGACCTTTTATGAAAGTATGTGGATGAAATATGCTGCTTTTATCACGAAGTATAAACAATGGTTTCTGATTTATTATTTACTTTGTATTGAAATCGCCTTTAATATACGATGAATAAATTATTGATCAAAATCATCTAGGTACATCGTACATACCTATTATTTATAAGTAAGCCAGCGTATGACAAAATCGTGCAGTGAAATGTGTATACACCCATCTTCAATTACAATTTTTATTTTAGCTATGAAAAGAAAATTTACGAATTTATAACTGAATTTTCGGGATGTTAATGAATTTATTCTTGTGATCATTTTTGAATGCATATAAAAAATAATCGTGCCGATGTATCTTGAACTGCTACTAAATCATCTTATGGGATTCTTGAATTAAATTGTCAAGCTATTTTACTTAATAAAAAAGTTTTATCGACAATAGTCTGAAAAATTTTACAAGGCTATAAAAAGCTAATAAAGATTAGAAAAAGTTCTAATAGTGTTTACATAGTTATCAGTTTTTGAGGTACAACAAAAATAAAATTGAATTTTTAAAAACGGGTTTTGCGTAAAAATTATAATTTTTTTTTATTTTTGTTTATCCCAAAGCATTTAACATTGTTAAGCATTGTAAATACAATAGATATTTCGTTACGCTCAGAATCTAAATTTCAGAATTATTTAAAAATGTATCGAACTGTTAAGCATTTACTCCTTAATCGAATACCTTTATTACGCAGTTCAACGTAACCGAACACGAGTAGGAATGACTGTGTTCTGTCTTCTGTATAAGAAGAATTGAGTGGGCTGTAAAACTAGTTCTGCTTGGTAAGAGGGTTTTTCAGTAACGGAGTGCGTATTGGTTTAACGAAAGGTCCAAACCACGCAAGTGTGCCCGGGTGGGTCTTGCTACGGAGTTTAGACGGGAATAGGAAAGGATTTAAACCTTGCAAGTCTGCCCCGGGTGGGTCTTGCTACGGAGTATGGACAGGAATAAGAAAGGATTTAAACCACGCAAGTCTGCCCCGGGTGGGTCTTGCTACGGTAAGGTAAGATAGAACACTGTAGTGATTCCGTGCTCCGCACCCATATTGATATGCTTGGTCTCACCCGCTGCGGCGCTGTGTGATCGCAAGAGACATTGCCTGTGATTGGTTATTGTGCGTGGCCGTGCGGCGGCGACGACGACGGTCGCCAGCGGAATTGGTTGCTGCTGCTCTCGAAGCCACGCCACGGTGCTCTGTCGTCGTGGGTCCGCGAGTCCCCGTAGGTACGTGATGCAGCCGGTCCCGTGTTCTGTGACGGAACGTAAGGCACCAGCCGAGTCAGGAACAGAACACGGCACCGACGTTGGTGTGGCTTGTTGCGGCACCGTGGCCGGCGTGCAGACCCAGGCTCCGGCGCGAGCGTCGCCTTTGCTCACAGCCCTCATGGCCATTGCTGGTGTAACGAATATTATGTCGCAACACGTATTCCTTATCGCAGAATATAAACGGGTCATCAAGAATGGTTCGATTGATTATGTTTGTAACCCATCGTGTGCCTTATTGCGATCGGTGCTCCTTATTATGACCAGTCTTACCAGTGCTCCACATAATACATAGACCCGGCCGGTACGGTGGCCGGGAGGTTGTATAGTATAGCTCACCTGCGTACGCCGCCCGACGTCAAACGTGCGCGTCTTGCAGCGTCTTATTAGCGACCATCGACCAGTCAGTGAGTACTGACCGACTGGAATCCCATGCTATTATGGCAACATATCTATTGGCCAAGGTAGTAAAATTTAATTGATTATTATATTGCATTAAAAAAGATTATGTTAACGTTACCAGAACACATACTTGACGTGGCGCGAGCAGACTGGAAATAGGATCAATCCTGTTCCAACCTTTACGAGACTTTATCCCCGTCGTCACTGTGGAAGTTAATTTTGTATTGACTGGAAGATTTTGTTTTGTATTATAAATAAAATGGCTCCACTGTTTTCAGTTTTGGTCATTGAGTGTGTTACATATCCTACATCATAAGGATACAAGTTTTTTTTTAATATAATATATAACATCGAATTAAATAATAAACAAAATCAAAAATTAAAAATAAATAGATATTATTATGTACACTTTTGCTTTTGTTCTGATTACATAGTTTTGTATAAATAATTGGTGTCTTTGATACATTTTAGTAGTTGTTTAGTAGGATGTTTAGAGGTTCAATATTGAGGCATTCGGAGAAGCTACTTGCCCCTTGGGATGTTCTGTTTTGATCTTACTGAAAGATTTATTATGACAAAATAATAATAATTATGTCTTATTCATAAATGTCAAATAAAAATAAAAAATACATTTTTATTTATAATTAATTTCCAGATGATTAAATAGTTTCGTTGCAAGAATATTGTAATATTTATGTATTTTTTTTTTTATGTAATATTAAAAATTGTACTTCATTGAGGGACGGAAATTTAATTTTAAAGTTCCGATCACGTCTACACTTCGTCGAATTCGGCAATGTTTACAAGTAATAACAATTTTGAGTAGGCGAGGCATTGACTAATTGTACGCTGTGATTGGACGAGTGGTTTTTTCAATCATTAATTATTATTAAAATACTTATTTCGTAAACAAACATTTAATGAAAAACTTTAATGCTGTTCTGAATATTGGTATAGTATCCGATAAATTACTAAAACGAGTTACTTATTAAAATAAGCAGTAATAGTGATTTTTCCAAAAATATACTTTTGAATTATTTTAAGAGTTGAGAACTGAAGTATACATAATTTGTTACATCATTGCAGGATAGGATCATAACATCGAATAAAATTTGAACGAAAAATCAGATAATTACAGACTTCACCTGTTTTGTTATATTATCCAACCAAAATTATTTAATACTTGTGAAATTCATAATCTTAAAATTCGTAGGCACCAAGACTACACTGGTTATATGGAATTAAACTAAATTTTTAAGTTTTAGAACGCTTCAAGCATTTCAGACCATTCGTCTTCGTCAAATAGTCTCCACTTCGTGATGTATAGAACAAACAATAATGTCTATAAAGACCTCAAAATACCAACACTAAATCAGCTTGAAAAAAGTCAGTACCTACCTCTCACTTCACCAAAGTATTCAAAATCCCCATAGTCTACTAATTTAATTTCTTTTCTCTTGCACTGTTTCCCGAAATCTTAACAGGCGGTGAAACAAAAGCTGACCTAGGGACTTATGATCCAACCTTGCCCAATCATTCAACTCTGCATGCCAATATACACTTTAAATTACTTATTGTACACCACAAACTTGTACAGATTGCAATTGTTGCTTATACAAAAATAAAAAATACCTATCATAATATTATATCCATTAATTTATATTACGATTGGGAATTGAATTGTGATATTATCAGAAACACCGCCACCTATCGACGACGAAAGAATCACAGTTGGAATGTAAAATGATTTACTATAGAATGTGAACCCAATATTGGTGTGCACATTTAAGTATTTATATACATAATGTATTTTTATTGCGTATGTTCATTGTATAATAATACCTTACCCCGTGACGTAGAGGTGCTCTCGATACCAGCACAAAGACAATGTCACATAATAATATGGTATAATATGTGTACAATATACATATTAAATACTCGGTGACAATTTTGTCTAAGGCGATTTGAAATTCCATTGTGTGCCGTGCGTTTCGACAGAGAATTTCAGTTATTTGGTCGAGGCACCGTGTTCTATAATGGTTCTCTCATCAAAGTAACAACAATTTGTCGTCTCCGTTGCAGAAGGAATATTATGATTTATGGCTGCAGCGCTTACTAGCCGCGAAGTCTCCTAGGTCTATATACCATCTATTAATATTATCGTCGTCGTCGTCATCATTATTATAATTTTGAAGTTTATATTCATTTTGAGTGGTGTTTGCGATATTGAGATGTGTATACGGTGTGTATATTATCGCATCACACCCGAATGTCTCTGTTTCAAAATATAGGACAGCTGAGACGAATATTAGCCCCCAAACTGTGTAGTTGTGATATTGTTACGCACTATCGCGTCGAACGGCAGTTTTATCACGGTCGTATATTAAAAATACCTATAGGTATTTATTTTAATTTTAAAGACAATTTCTTCGACAATATAAGCATTAAAATTATTTAACTTTTGATAAGTTCTAGAGGATTTACTATAGGTAGGTACGTTATTGAATTCTAACATCGTCTTTATTTTTTTCACCCGTATATTTGTCCGCAATGAGACTTCTATAAACGTTTGACGTTCAAACTAAAACAAATATACAATATATTATTATATTAATCATAATCGCTAGATCTGAACGGATCGGGAACGGGAAGTAATTACTAATTATATAGGCCATGATACCAAAATCCTTCGCACTACACTACTCATTGCTAGGAGCCAGTGACCCGGAACAGTAATAGTTGTTAGGAGCCAGTGACCCAAAACAACAGTATTAATGTATAACTAACATAGGGGGTGCGTCCGAAGGACAAGGCATGCAAAACAACCATTCTGGGAAGTAAAGGGCAACCGGTAAAACACGATATATGCAAATATCAAGAAAACAAGAAAACAAGAAAACAAGAACTATTATTTTATTTAGACAGCCGAAATATAATAATATATATATATATATATATTATTATGTGTATAAGAATATATGCGCAAATATCTAATCTGCGAATACCGGATTACAAGGACACCACTGACAGGAAAGCGTGGGCATAAGCATTCTGAGAATAGACAAGCATCCGGCACGTGCAATAACCCGGATGCGCGCCATCAGTGGCTGGGGGGGAGACCAACGGGATATATAAGGGACCCCGAAACAGCCTGTATTTAGACGTGATCTGACCAAGCTACTCTGAGCACCTTCTCGTCACTCTACTCTCTGATTAAACTGGACTTAGAAATATTTCCATTTAATCATAAATTGTACTTAGAATATTTTTGTTACATTTAATATTTTACGAATAAACGTTCAGTGTTTGAATAAATAAATTACATTCAGTAGAAATACAACCTGTCTACGATTATTTTACAATTGAGTCAAGTCTTTGACCATTTCATCTGGTAACCTCGCGAGTTGGCTACTATATTGTGGCACAGCCGAGTTCAAGTACAAGGAACTGGCTGGGGCTTACTACATCTGGCGCAGTCGGGAACGAGGCCCTACACAGGAATCCAGGTCAAGTTGAGGATTCCGCGGAGGCAGTCCATCAAGGATCACTGTTGGGAGGATTGATCACCTTTTCAACGACTCCGGGGCATAACAAGAATCTACGAGAGCGACTCAGCGAGGCAAGAACAACTGAAGTAGACATGAGTAGACAATGGGTAGCAGAGGCAGCAACTGCGTAAGTTTGAAAAAAATTGATGATAAATATTAAGAATTGTAGCTTGGGGTCACGTTTCCGTTAGATTAAGGATACTAACGTTAAATAAAATACTGTATTTTTTTTTTGGTGTAGGAATATTATTTTTATAGACGTATAAAAATAATACATAAAAAAAAAAGAATAAATAATTGGTTGAATAAAAGTGAATAAAAAGGAATATATGTTTGAAAAATAATTGAGATTAAATAAATGAAGTTATAAGAAAGAATTAAATAAAAGGGATTTGTTTTAAATAATTGTGAAGGATAAATAAATAGAAAAAAGAGGTTATAAAGGAAATAAATTGTTGATGGAATAATAAAAGAAGAATAAAGTTGATAAATATATGAATTGAGATATATATTGAGAATAAAATATTGTGAGATTTAAGTGAATAAATAATTGGTTATTGAGAATATTGAGTAAAGAATTTTTTTTGTGTTAAGGCAAAGTGGTAAGCCTTATGTGTTGAATAAAAACATTTGAGAAATAAATGTGTTGAATAAAAGTTATTGAGAATTATATGTGATAAATAAAAGTTATTGAGAATTGAATTGATGAATAAAAGTTATTGAGAATTAAATTGATGAATAAAAAATTATGAGAAAATAATTGTGTTGAATATAATATGTGGAATATTATAGTGTTGAATAAAATAATTGAGATAAAATTGATATAGGCAAAGAGTAAGTCCTTACGTGTTGTTTAATTGAATTTATGGACAGATAGGTCCTAAATTACAAAATAAAGATTATTGTGGAATTTATTGAGAGGTGTGCACACAGAATATTTAGAAACATATTGATGTTTATGGGAAAATTATATGAGTTTATATTGAAAGAAATTTGAGATTATATACGGAACTTGGGATTCCAGAGTGAAAATAAAGTTAGGGCATGCCTAGAATAAGTATATTTTATAAAATAAAATAATACGTAAATAATTGGTTATAAGAAATTAAATAGAATAAGTATATTGATTAAAAGTGATTATTTAAAATAAATAGGAAAAGTTATAGAAGTATTAATAGAAGTGATAATTATTGTAAAGAATTTTGGGAGTAGCTAACCGAAAATAATACATAATTTTCAATCACGGAATAATGGTTGTAATAGTGGAATAAAGGTGTCGCTGTAGTGCGAGCTTGTATAACGTATAAACGACGCGGAATAATATACGTAAATAATAAATAAAATTTATTATTTAATTTATGAAAGAATATAGGAATAAATTTTTTTTGTCGTAAGGAATAAATAGTTGTAAGAATAAATAAAAAGTGTATTACTGGTGGTAAATACATAAAAGATTATTTTTTTTGAAAAAAATATTTTAATTTAAGTTAAATATATTTTAATGAGGAAATTATATTTATGAATAACGATTCAGGTAGTTCTGCGAATGAATCAGTAGGCGAAAATAGTACACAGGATAAAGGGGTACAGGTAAACGATAAAAAGAAGAAATAAAAACTGACGCGTTAATTGATTTAAATACTGACGAATCGTGTGAAAATTCGCCAGAATCTAGTAAACAAAAATATTTGGAAGAACTAAGGGAGAAGGAGTTACTAAATAAAACACTTGAACCTGATATTAGAGAGTCTAAGAGGGCAGGTTTACGATCCGATCCTACTGTAGAACACGTACAGTTGGAATCAGCAGTTAAAAAGAGCGTAGGAAAAATAGAAAGAAAAATTAAAATGGACGTTGATAAATGGAGTAGCATAATACCAATATGCGTTGGTTCAAAAAATGTGGCGGAATTTATAAACACTTGCGAAATAGCAATTAAAGAAGTAACATCTGCGGATAGACCGTTACTATTAAAAATAATAAATTCAAAATTGGCAGGTAATGCTTTAGAAGCATGCAAATATAGGGAAACAGATACTTGGGAAAGTATAAAATCTATTTTACAGGGAGCATTTGAACATAGAGTTTCGGAGAGAGCACTAACAATAGGGTTAAGTTGTGCGAGAATGGCTCCTGGGGAAAGTGTAACGAAATTTGCTAGTAGAATCGAAGAAATGTATTATAAATTGTGTAAGGCCAGTACAGCAGAACTGGACGACGGCGAAGCGAAAGGGGTAAAGCGACAAAATAAAAAGATCGCGATGGTAGTATTTATTAATGGATTACCAGAGCATTTGCAATTGAGATTAAAAGCTAGGGATCCAGAAACCTTGGAAGCAGCTATGCAGATGGCTCGTGATGAGGAACTTGAGTATGATTCTAAGGCGAAAATAGACAAATTACAGGATAACGTAGAGTTACAGAATTTTAATAGAGAGGGAGTGAATAATGAAAGCAATGGAAATATAAAACGTCAAAATAATAATTATAATAAAAATCAGGGGAATAACGGAAATAACATGTATAGAAATCGAAACGGTGGAAATAATAATTTTAATCAACGAAATAGTGGTTATAATAATTTTAGTAATAATCGCGGCGGATATGGTAGACAAGATTATAATATTAGTAATCAGAGAAATAATAATTCTAATCGAAATGCAAGTGGCACCGGATGTTACAATTGTGGTAAACAAAATCATTTTGCTCGAGATTGTTGGCAATCTGGTCAGAATAATAGACAAGGACAAAGCGGAAGTAGACAACCGATAAATAATAATAATGGATCGAATAATAATACACGTGTGAATTTAAATAATAATTCTAATAATGATAGAT